>JARLTB010000158.1:13427500-13575000 GCA_030141615.1 Unio pictorum
GGATTCCTTTCATAAAGAAAATCAAGCTGCCCAAAACATCAGGAAAAATGTCCATAAAAACACAGCTGTTTAGTGACAATCAATAAATATATCAGTAAAAGAGGTCTTAAACCTTGGGTCAAAGTCAAGTCATTACCTGGGATGGGAACTGGTCATATGCTTGATCTGATCAGATAAACTAACCTTTCTTAATTTGATAATGATATCATCAGTGTTGGAGGAAAAAATCTTAACAACACTGAGACTGAACAAACTTAAGACAATTTTTAGCATATTCTACTTGGACAACCCAGACTGTATGGTATTCACTTGCAGTTTCTTTAAGAATTGACATAATGATGTTTGAAACCTGAATGGCTTGATGCAATGAATTGTACCAAACACTAATGTACACTAAAAATGCATTTATTATTAAGTATGATTTGGCCCTGGAAGACCTCAAAGCTAAAGACAGAACTCATTTAAATAAAATGGTACTTTCACACATTCTGCATGCAATAAATGAATGTGTTCCAATATTCAAGAGCTAATACATTAATCATAGAAATTACAGAGACCAAAATACATGTAACACTTCTAGCAAACCAGACAAGGAGGCATTATAATTGCTTTAAACCAGGGCAATGCTCTGATACTGTGAAAATTCAGTGCTATGAATTTGACATATGGATACAAGATAAATCACTGTGAAATGTTACACCCTCCTAACAGGTGCTAGACTTAAGGCACTGAAGATAGTGCACTTTTTATAATACGCAATTTCTCCCTTGTTCAAGACAAAACCTTAGGAACTCATATGGGTGATTATGCCCATGTTGGTTATTTTAGGACTTAGTTAAACATCTTATCTCTCAAACTGACAACTATATGATGGATGTTACATTATGTGTTTGTGAAGGTTTTAACAAAGACCACAAGCATGCTTAAAGAATCCTTGTCTGTCTTTCTAAGTAATATTTACTTGAAGGACATCTAGATCTAGGAATTAAATGAAAAAGTATACACACTGGACATACAAATATACAAGGTATGAATATTATGTTGGAACAACTAAATTTATTTTTACAATATAAAGTCAATATAGTCTATATAATGTAGTTAACAGAAACAAAATTAAATGAAAATCATGCAAATGACTTATTGATTGGTGGTTATAGCACACCAATCAGAAGTAACAGAAATTCAAGAAGCTGAAGGTGTGATGGTTTATGTTAGAACTGGTTTAAAAATGATTCTGTTGAAAAGAGAAATCATCAAGAATAAAATTAAATATGGATTCTGGTTAATCAATCAAATATGAAATTGTTCCAAGTGGGTTTTGTCTATAGGTCCCCTTCTGCACTAATTGGATGGTATGAGGTTGTTGAAAAGCAACTAGATAAATTGATAGATAAAGTGATAATCAAAATTACCTGACATTTTAGATGTCATGAAAACTCATGATTATTTCAATCTTGGTAAACAAGCACATTACAAAACTTGGAGAAAAAATATAACCAAAGTGATCGGTGGGGCAAAAAGAATTACTGTCAGTTGGCTTTAGAAAATAACTGCAATAAGAATTCTATGCGGAAACTAAGAAAAGGCAAATGTTCCACAAGATCATCCAAAATAAATCTACATTACTAGGATGGCCAGATTACAGATGAGAATGCTGAAATAGCAAATACATTTAATGAATTTTTGGTCAGTATAGCTTCTTGAATTAAGGAACCTAACAAAAACTCTAATGCCGATGAACTAAAAATTTGTTTTTTGTTCAGAAAAAATTCCTGCAGACACATTTTTTTTATCTTTGCAAAACGAAATGCAAAAGTTTTTAAAATTCAATATTACAATATGAAATCAACAGGTCTAGATAGTACTGAACCACACCTCTGTATGACTGCTGAAAATCTAATAGCATAGCTTACAGATGTAATCTAAGCATATCTGCATCAGTGTGTCCAAGACATGGAAATTGACAAACACGACCATCCATTTACAAGTCTGGCATGCTGCTGCAAAGACAATGCCAATAATTACAGACATATATCTATCTTACCATGTCTGATAATTTAACAGATTTTTTCAAAAACATACAAAGTGATATGTCTAAAAAATTATACATTAAAAAAAATTATTATTTCAATAACTGGATTGTGCACAAAAAATTACATGAAATACAGTAAGCTTGCTAGTAGCTTTCCAAATATGTTTTGTTTCCAAAAGAGAGGTAGGCTGCTTTTGTTTCACCACAAATGAACTGCTTGGCAATGATGATGTCATTGAACATAAATTAGAAAATGATTCTTTTTCCTTGACCTGAAGGAATAATGGTTAGTTAAGACTTTGATAACCCACATATATGTCACTACTGCCTCATTTAATGTCATGAAGAATACCGGTAGTACAAGCATGTGATGTAAAAGGCAAAACAGAGAAGGTCAATATAGTGCTAGTCCCAGCTGCAGTGCCACTACTGTAACTGTGACTTGTAGGAAGAACTTCAAGTGTCTCTCTGAGATTAAATCTTGCTTCAAGTATTGTTCATGTTTACTACCTGAAATTAATAAGAGTTAAGAATATAAATAAAGGACTAAATATGTAATGAAATGAGGTTAATGGGGTAAATACAGGTACAAACATTTTAATTAAAAACTTTACAAATTCTTGGACATTTTACTGTAAAATCCTAACTTAAAGCTGAGAGCAACAATGTAAATTTGAAAAAATGAGGCAGTTATGTTTTTAAGGCAAATTATTTTATTACCTGAAAACAATGAATAGTTATAGCAGCATTTTACCTCCTTGTATAGACACATGGTAAAAAGTCTCCATTTCAATTTTTGTAAATTCACTTGAAAGCTATAACAAAATATAATGGAATATTTAATATTAAAATTAAATGTGTAATTTAAGGAATAGTTTATACAATTAATGATTATATGAATTTTCTAGAAGTGATTATACTAGCACCCAATTACATTACATATCTGAATGACTTCATTGTTATACAGTGATATTTAGTGCCTCTTTATCTCTACTACAGAGATAGATCATAGCAGTACCTTTAATGTGGCTGGTTAAAGCTGCCTCCACATGGCTGACATGCTGATTGACTTCTTGTAATATGTGCCTTATGTGAGTTATGTTCATCTTTCATCAGCAAAATTGTAATCCTCTTCATCTATCCAATGCTAATGAAACACACACTTTTCTAGTATTCCTCTAAAGTGAATCAGATGATGCCAACTATACTATGAACTATCAAACAATTATGATTCCTTTTCAGTATAGGGTCAAGTTTTATTGGACGAGTATGATGTAATTTGGAGTTATGTCTCTAACAACAAATTTTTTTTTACCTCATTTTCCGGCGTATAAGTCGAGACTTTTTGACTTGAAAGTTCGGTCTTCGTCTTATACTCCGAATCAACTTATATGTGGATTTAGTCATTGAAATTGCATCGACTTATATATGGATTACAGTATCCGGTATGCTATTGATATTGCTCTATAATTGGCATAATCAAAAACAGGTCACATAGAAGTACAAATTCATGTTAAATTACTATGTCAATAAATTGTCATAAAATAATATGACTGCATTTATATTTGTAAGTTTTGTCATTATTTATTTTGCATTCTGCGTGTTTTTTTCTTATTTCTCAAACATAAAATAAAACAAAAACAATTACCGGTAAAAACTTCACCAGGCCGCATAGCACACTTACGGTCTATACTCTATAGTGTACTGTACTAATTCAAAGCATATTGTTTGTTCCTAAAAAAAAAAGATATGAAATAACTGGTCCATTAATATTTGATTTTCCAGTATAATTTTGGACACACATGAGCAATTACCGGCATAGCTTTTTTTTATTGATCCAATTGATCCTACAAAGGGATGTAATCCATATTAACTCGAGCGTTCTATGATTATTTATAAAATAATGTAGATCATGCATTCTACTGAATCCCCAAAATCATATGTTTCTATGGTACTTTATCATTTTAGCTGTGCTGATATTTACAGTGACATAATTCAGTGGTTAAAATACAGCCAGTTCTGCCTGCTGTATTTATTAGAGTACATCAAAAGATCATGACGCAATAGCTGGGCGGCAAGTTCAAAGAACTTTGACTAGCAGCATGGGTGGGAAAATGTGCTGAAATTTACAATGACTGAATTCAGAGACAGAAAGATCCTGAGATGTACATGTAGTTATTAAAAGAATACACTTTAGCTTCCATTATTTAATCTACGGACATGTACTATTTCATCATTCATTACGTACACCCGTTAGGTAATTTTTGTTATTTTCTTTTCATTGAATTCAATCACATAATGATCTGTGACAAAATTACTGAATATTTTACATCCGTGTGTGGATATTTTCGATGGAAATATTTGTATTATGGATTCAATGTATGTTACAAGATTCGCTGGTGAGTACACGGTGTTGATACCCTTTTCATGCAATAGATTATACATGTATATATAAATTAGACACGTGTATGTACCAATGCATGGTTCTCTGAATAAAGTACCGTAATTATATTTTGACAAAGTTTCTCAAATAAATTACCATAGGTTTAAACTTTCAACTGAAAGGAATGATCATAGCTCTTGTTGCAATGGATATTGCCGGTAATATGGAATATCATACGACGATACCATCAATATTCAGGCAACCGGAAGTTACTACCGGTAGTATAAAATACAAAGCCAAGTTATTGACCTGGCCTCGTCTTATACTCTGAATCGACTTATATATGGACGAATGATGGAAAATTTACAAAATTGGTCAATTCGACTTATACTCCGCCTCGACCTATAGGCCGGAAAATACGGTACTCCAAAAGAGGGCCTGCAGTTAATTCTAGATCAATGTAAAGACAATTATCAAGATGCAATGAATTACATACAATTTTTACCAATATATTCAAGGACATTCTTTAGTAAAGCCAAGTATATTTATACAGTATCCAGAAAAGCCATCCCTGTCAACCTAAGTAAAATCTTCCACCAAAGAGACGGTCCATAAATGTAAGGTCCCTTAAAAGTAAAAATCAAATTACACCAAGAAGCCAAAAAAAAGAATTGTTTAAAAAGAGTTTTGAATATACTGGTCAAATGGTATGGAACATCATTACCTGTAACATAAACACAAACGTTAAAATATTAAAATAGTCAAACAGTTCAAAGTAGGGTAATATATACCTCCTGCTTTTCTCTCCTTATACATCTTTTCACAGATAAATTTCTTAATACAATATGATGATGTATTTATTTGTATCTGCTCACAGATGATTGTGCATGTCTTACACATTTAAAACTTTGTTTAGTATCCGAATAACTCAATTCTTTAGTTTTTGTTGTTGTCACGAAGTGCTGTATATAATGTATGTATTGTAGGTAACAGTAATTCTTGTAACTAACTATGCCACATTCCTTAAATAATGTCTTATGTGCAATGTTGAGATAGTCAGATGACAACCTTTGACTGAAAGATATGTTACCAAACAATAGTATTTGTTGTAATTTGTTTTTGAATTTTTTAAAATACTCAAATGTGTGAAAAGACCAAATGAACAAGAATATCACGATTCATTTTCATACCCTGAGATATATAACATAGAATATTTTTAGTTCGCATATTATACATTCATACAGGAACTTGTACTTTCTGCTAGCTAAACTTAAAATAATAGCATTTTTAAAAAATTTTATTCTTATTTTTGTCATGTGATCAGTCTTTGGGTATTAAAAGTCAAGCACTTTCATTTTCAAATACTTTCATAGCCTTGTTGTTGTTATTGTTGTTGCTGTTGTAGAGTTTAACACCATTTTTCAGCACAAGATAGGCTATACATGGCGGCCAGTATAACTGGTGGAAGAAGAACCCTGAAAAACCAGGGGAAGAACCACCGACCCATGAGAAGGTAGTGGCAGGCTTCCTCATGTATCCAAATTAGCTGAGCCTGAGACTTGAACCTACGTAGACAGAGATGAGATGGCAGTGATCCTTAACGGTGAGCGCTTTACACCACATGGCCACTCGGGGCCCCTTTCACAGCCTTGATATTGCATAGTAAAATTCGAGGACTTTCAAGGTACATCGCTCATTCTATAACCTGTGCCTGGATAACTTGCTAATGCACTTATAATATCAGTCAGTTATGGGTCCCACTTTTTAAATTAGAAAATACCCCCAAAATTAGCCCTCATTTCTAGAATATGAAGAAAATCACAATCAAAATTGGCAAAAAAAACATTGATATATCTGTATAATAATGTGGAAAATGGTGGTTAGTGGAAATGTGAATCAACCTCATTAAATTATCAATTATAAATAAGAAGTTATGTATTTTGTTAAATTTTCTTTCCAAAACACTTCTCAGTACACTGTAGATAACAACATTCAACAAAATTTTGATCTATGAAAATGTTGCAAGTGCCTAATGGTGGCAACAATTTAATAAATAAATACCAATTGAATAAATGTTGTCAAAGCTGACCAGATTTGCATTATCATGTTTACTGTGTCTTTTGCATCAAATCGAAGGTGATAGAATAAATGATAATTAAAGATGTACAAATCCTGTATCTGGTCCACTCATTTCAATTCATCAATCAAACACTGTTATAAATATTATTATGCAAATAATGTAATTAAACTACCTTAACTTTAGCCTACTCATTCATAAATATGATTGAAGATAGTAGGTCAACCAAGAAAAATGAGTACTTGGTAAATAAAAGGCCTTGTTTCACAGATATGATTCATTATAGAGAAGCAACTTGCTGTGCAAGTTGTAAACTTAAAATTAGAAAATTGGCACTCAAGAGATTTTCTCAGGGATGGTAAGTTTCACTATTACACCGCTCCCTCGATAACTCGCGCCCTGATAACTCGAGAACCCGCTTATAACGCAGTGTCTGGCGTGGATCCCGTTTTTTTTTAAAGAAAATATTTTTTTAAAAATGAAGAAAATCGTGATCAGAACTGGTGAATGAAACTTTGATATATTGCCCGTTTTATCGTCGAAAATGACGGTTAGTGCCCGAAAAGTTAGAATTAAAATCGTGAAATTTTCAGGTTTTAATAAGGAATCACATATCTTGTTAGATTTTATCAGAAAAAATATTTTCTCAGTTCACTGTAAATAATAATACTGTTTATGTATAGGGGAAATTAGTGTTTTAATCTTTTCATTGTGTTGCAGTGTAAGCAGTATAATCGTTGCATGTTCTCTTCTATTCAAACATGAAAAGAGTCAATTGACCGTCACATCGATGCCCGCGAGCACATCTGTGAGAACCTAATTAACTGCCGGCTGCGTCGACTTGGGAAAGTGTTTGTTGCATTGTAAAACTCAATTAAAATAGACCTGCTTTGTTTTATAAAGCGGTCTTTTGTATCAAATCAGGTAAAAGACGCACAATACAAAAGTTCAAAGGAATGCAAATCCTACATGCATAAACTCTTGTGGTCAATATCGTGTCTCAACATCGATCAAATTAGTTGGATCAATCGAACATGGTTTCAAATAGTATGTACTTATTGTCATTAAAATATATATTAATCAGTAATTTATCCTAATCATTTGTAAATGTGATCATGGAGAGCAAGGGAATCAAGCGAAAGGCATACTCAGTGAATGAAAAGCTTACTGTCATAGAGAGGGTTCGTAATGGTGAATCAAGATCAAAAGTTTGTAGTGAACTTAAACTTGCCGAGTCGACACTCAGAGGTTGGCTCAAGGATGAGCAGAAATTTCGGGATTATTTGCATGAAGTTGATTCTGATGATGGATTTAAACGGAAACGGGCACGCACTGCAAACGACACAGAATTAGATGATGCTGTGTACACCTGGTTCACACATCAACGTAAACAAAATGTTCAGATTTCAGGAACAATTCTCAAGGTCCAGGCAGAGAAAATGGCAAAAACTATGGATACTGAATCAGATTTCATGGCAAGCCATGGATGGCTTTGGAGATTCCAGCGCCGACAAAGAATAAAACAAAATTCTTTGTCGGGAGAGATACGCTCAGCAAATCAGGCGGCCGCATCTAGTTATCCCAACCAACTCTGAGAGATACTGACCCGTGATGGATATACAGACGACCAAGTTTATAATTGTGATGAGGCTGGTCTATGCTATCGGATGATTTAAATATTTTTTATATATTTTTTTTTTTACATGTCTGACGTATAGACCCATTAAATTCATGGTTGGTAATGGTTTATCTTTGTAATGTTTTTTTTTTTTTTTTACATTTTACTCTATCTATCTATCTATCTACTCAATCTATCTATGTATCTATTTAGTGATAGCAGAATTTTATGTTTTAGATCAACACAAGTTTCGACGTCGTTTTTCGATATGAAATGTTATCTTTTTTGATAAAATAAATCTTGATTCATTTTGAACAAACAATAAAACTAGAATGTATCCAAATCAACACAAAAAAAGCAGTGACGTAATACACAATGTGTTTAGTGATACACATGTTAAGAGTACTGATACCTCGTGGAATAATGTTTGTTTTTACGCTCTTTTCAAGATATTTTATCCAGAAATTAAAGGTAATTTATAAAGAAAAATGAACAACACCTTTATAAAAAAATATTTATTCACAGTTATTTTCAGCACGATTATAAAACGAGTATTTAACAATGCACCCCCCCCCCTTCGCCTATCTGTCGATCTCCCATCTCTTTATTAGTTTTTTTATAGGTCCCTCGGTAACTCGCGCCCTCGCTTATAGTGCGGTCGATGTTTTTGGACCCCGTTGTGCGCGAGTTATCGAGGGAGCGGTGTACTTGCAACATAATCACCACATCAATATTGTGCTAACAGAACAATTTTAAGATATTCAGTTCTGATGCTGACAGTTGTTTCAAAAAATAAATGTCCTTAGAATCTTGATTTGTTGTGAATATACTATGCTTTTGCTTAAATATGGCAGCTCTTGAAACCGCATAAAATCATGTTGTTAACAATCTTTCAGAGGATGGTATCTTGAAAAGGTAATTGATTAAAAAATAACAATTTCACTAGAAAAAGTTAATTATTGACACACTGATTCCCAATGCAATTACAAAAATGAGTTTTCAGCCTTTCAAATGCAAAATTAACCTGACCACCCTATTTATTTTCCACTGTCTAGTGGGGATGGCTTCCTTTTTGTGAAGTCCCTTGGTAATTCCTGCTCTCACTTATAGTGTGATCTATGTTTTTGGACCCCATTGTGTGCAAGTTATCAATATATATTCAAGAACCTGTGCAAACCCTGACTGGTACCAAAGAGCTAACATGGCATTATGCCAAGTCAACTAAGATTTGAAGAATCTGACTTCATGGAATATAAAAGTTACATTTGGCCCTAAATAACTAATAACACTGATGGTTACCTTGGTGAATGGTCACATATGCTGTAGAAATCATGTAAAATATACTATACTGTAAATTATCTGTATATTTGTGGTCTTTGGGTATACATTTAAATTAAACTGACTGGTAAGAAACAATGTAACTCTAGCAAACTTTAAGTAAAAAGCATGCTAATTTGATGATCATAATTACCTCTTCATCCTGCTGTAAACCAAAACAAGGGTTGTCCTCAATCTCTTCCAGATTAAGAGGAGCAATTTCATCCGAGTTGACTGTTCTTGGGGAATGGTTGAAATCCAGTGGGACATCTTCATCTGATGAAGGTGGGGGCACAAATGAAACATCAATCTGAAAAATTGTATCAAAAAATAAATATTAATACAACACTATAAAAGAATGGGTACTGAAATGTAACTGTTGGGTAATCATCACAATAGAACATTGCAATGTATGAAATTTTTATATAAAAAAACCAAAAGCTTTCTTATTTTCATGCAAATATAGGATAATACTGAAAACATCCTAAATGCAATATGTTATGAGTAAGTGAAAAACTATTTTTGAGAAAGGCTGGACTTGTGCACAAAGTTTTAAACAATATGGCCCCATTATATCTCTATGCATGATAAAAAACAAGGCAACACTCAATTTATGATCATTAACAGCCAAAAACCTTTCCATTTCAAAACTAAATAAAGAAACTTACGAAAAAATTCACCATCAATAATAATAATACACAATCAAACAGAAATTTAAAAAAGTACAAATATTTAACTTAAATCTAATTTTATGCGTGAAAAGTGGAACCTGTTTGATTTGACAAATACATTACTACTTACAGTATAAATTCTCCAACTGTCCATTATGTTGTCTCATTATTTGTACTGTATATACATAATGTTAGAGTATGTTCTTACAAAAGTTTTTTTAAAAAATATTTCCATATATAAATGTAGATCATTATTAACGATTTTTTTTAAAAAATAAATATGCAGCAAGGAGGATTAGTTCCATGCAACCATGTCACTCTCTTTAATAAAGTCATTATTATTTTTAAAAAATAAAATGCATGACACATTATGTATGCAAAGTCATCTTCAAATAATGGTAACAAAAATGTACAATGCATTGACATTATCAACTTTAAACTATGAGCCTAGCTGCTTTCACAAGTCATTCACTCATAAGCTCCATCTATAAAATATATGCAACAACTTCAACAGCAGTGGGATTTATTCATATGTGCATTTCATAACTGCCAACTTTCCATATTTTTTTTTAAACAATGTGCGGTCCAAGTGAGTGGGAGAGTCAGTGATTGTGACCCAACAAAGCAATGTCATACAACTGTGAATAAATTATTTACTCATACAAGCCAAAAGAAAATAAACTGGAAATTTAAATGTGAAAAATAAAATAAAATTTGCTTTTTTTTAAGCATTTAACATATTTTTTAAAAATTTTCAGTCATATTGCAACAATGTCTGCAGTGTGGCAGTTTATTGTGATGACTAGCCCTGGGGCATTATGGCGCAGACATGTAGCATTATGTTCCACCATGTTACATTATCCTGACACCAGGCTAACCAGTCCTAACACTAGCCTCTTAATGGCAAAGAGGCAGCTCTGTTATTACCATTTTTGTAAGTCTTCGGTATGACTCGGCCAGGGATAGAACCCATGACCTCCAGCTTCCACAGTGGATGCTCTAACCACAAGGCCACCAGAGTGGTTCTCCTTAATTATGTAATCATTTTAATAGTAAACACGATCTTTGTTAGAGTTTAACTCATTTGGCCCTGATCCCATCAATACGCATGATCCAGTTTCTGCATTTAATGACCGATCCCGCCAATAGTTGAAGTTTGTTGACTACATTCAATGGCCGATCCTGTCTTTTGTCACTTTGAATGTGTGTTGGAAACAACATCTCTGATGGGTTACAAATGTTTTTTCCCCCCAATTATCAGACAATATTAACCAATCAGAAATGATTTTACTTATTTTTGTGCAAATCTGAATTGTTAAGAAACTAATGGAGGGCAGTTTAACTACGTGTTCTGTACATGAAAAATCATAAATGACAGCAGACATAAGACTTGATGATGGTGAGATAAAAAATGAAGAGTTTCTTGGGTTTAATCTTGAAAATATTAATGAAATGAAAAATATGTTTGGCAATTGGATATTTTGCGAGAATTAGATTCGGACAGCAAAGTTTCTGAAATTGAGTTGTCAGAAGAAGAGGATGCTGATAAGAGTTCTTGCAAATCTAGCAGACTGTAGCGATCATAATAATTTTGTAAATAGTGTATAACAAAAGTTGAGAAAGACTTGGACAAATAGAAAAAAATTATATCACTGTTTAGACAAATTCATTTGGATTAATTGGTGAAAACTTCATGGATTTTTGTTGGATATAGGAAGTGAAATTAAGGTAAAAGTGATTGCATGTGCATGATATTTACAAAATTGTTTAAACAGGTAAAACTATATGGGGCACAAGCAGCTAAACACTGCTTAGTGCTGCTGGGGCAGAGCAGCGGTGATACTATTTATTAACAGTGCTGGGGCTGAATGAGTTAAATTCAATGCCTAAACTTGTTATGAGTTAGTGGAACAAGTGATTAGTTTTCTAAAACATTCTACTGCATCTAAGGTTAAATGAGGATTTGCATACATAGGGGCTGATAAATCAATAATTAATTCATGTTTCATCAGTGTTTGAGAATCTTTGATTAAAGCTGCAGTTGTGCTAGATATTATTCTAAAAGAATTGTTCATTAATATCATTCATTAGAACTATAAGTGCTCACTGACTGGATTAACATATTATTGTGAACTCATTCAAGACTATTTGTACATCAGGACATTCTTGACTAGCTGTTCATTAGGACATTCAAGACTGTAATGGTGTCTCGTTAACTAAGTTGGGGTGGGGTGCTCCAATTTAAAAAAAAAAATTATTACAGAAGACCCACCCTGGCTTGTTGTTGTTAGAAACTGAAGTAATGATATAGAGATGCAAAGCTCCAAGCCCTCAGTCAGTGATGCGACAGTTAAATTAATGAATACACAAAATGTGAAATTCAAATAAACAATTTATTTAATTCAATAACATATAGTCATTTCTCAAATAAAATTCAAATTTAAAACCCTATCACTCATCTTTCACTCAATCAAGTGACGGCTTATTTCATCATCTGACTTAGTGTAACAGATTTTACTCCTGTCCTGTGTTCCTACTCATCTGTATTATGCTTCTCTGGATTGGTACTCCAGTTCCTCTCCAGTCCATCTAACTTCTACCTCTGTTCTCTTCTTTTCTCGTCTCTCAGAAACTTGGGACCAACTGCAATAGGGTATTTTCCTCTGTCTCCTACAGCTCCTCTGGTCCCTAATAGCTTCCTGTAGGAACACACAAGGACATAAGCATTTTCATCTAGCTATCTAGACTCACACTAAACAACAATCTATCATCAGATAAGCCATTACCTTCTTTGGTCATGCATTCATACACATCAAAATTTCAATTCTCTCTGATATGGTGTACATGGTATCAACTGCTTATCATGCATATTTCAATAGATTTGATCACATCGGTATCTATTGATTCTCATTCTTATACAGAACAATATCACATAATCAGACACATTTCTGTACATTGCACTTATACAAAGTGTACACAAATATTCAAATACATTAATCCCCTCTCTTATATGGCCACCCCTTCTGCACCAGGAAAGTGGCCTTATAAGATAGGTGGCCTTTCCAGAGGGGGACTAAATTTTTTATGAGAAATACATGTATATGTAATGTACGTAGTAAGAAAGACTTCAAAGCAGTTCATATCTTCATTTAAAAGTAACATTAATCATTAAAAGGTTCTTCCTATTATAATAGCAAACTTATTTAAACTGAATATACTTTAATAGTTCTTTTTATTGGCGTAAGTGTGATATGTGAGTGGGTATTGTTGTCATGCACATTGCATTTGCATTCAAAATCATCATTTACATCTTGGTACATACATAATTATCTTTCCACTTGCTCCATTTTTCCACTGCTGCTGAATAACCTTCCTATTGGTAATGACTTGGTTTATTTGAGTCATTTCAACATAAATTTGTTTTTTCAAGTCTTTTCTACATAAAATTATTTGGCAAGTCCCCCTCCCCCGATGTCGTCGAATAGAATGAAAGACTTTCTTCTAAAATAATGTCTCTGTTAACGTGATGACATGTTAATGTTTGGTAATGATTTATTTGGTTGTTGTATGCGAATTAATTATGCACAAAAAACTTGTGTGGAGTGGACAAAATGCAGTCTTCGGAAAGGAAGTCATAAATGTGTATCCCTATTAACTAATGTTGCACACTACAACCATTATACAAACTTATAATTCAATTCAACATTTGCAAATCTAGAATATCACATAAATAAATGCACATGGTTAATAAAAATTAAGCAAATAGCAAAATATTAATTCTTTACATAAACTTTGCTCATATCTCAAAATATGCATGCAGATCAAACACTACAAATGATTCAAACACTACAAAGGAATCAAAAACTACAAATGGAATTTCTATGTACTAACGATTCTAGTTATGAAGTATACACACTGCACTTAATTAAAGGAAAATTACTTTGCCATAATAGATTACAACAATAAAGCAAATATGTCACTGACCTGTTTGAAGTCCTTTGTAATTTCCAGAATAGCAAAGTTTCCTTGCCAATTTTGAATGACATCGGAGTAGCTTATCTTCCTTTATAAATTCCTGCAAGATGATTTAGCAACTACTAAAGTTTAGTTCTCAAGATACCAGATTTAAGCTTGCGATTCCAATGGTGGCCACACCTTGCTAAATTCCGAGTGGATGTCGATTCACCCATGGTTTACATAATTAGCAGACTTTGCCCCCTCCCCAACAGTCTGTCAAGGGTGAATTTACGACCCTCACTTGTTGTTCCATTGATGCCAATGCAGAATTTCATCACTTACCTGTGAACCATGTTATGGCCATGTTTTTTATGACTGGCTTTGCCAAAATAAGGCACCAGTCACAAGTTCCTATGGCCATGTGTCATAACTGGCTTGACACTCATTTGTTCGCAAGGCTAACATCGTAACCTTTATGACACGGAATTATTAGCCTCAGGGTCTAGCACATACATGTTGCAATCTGGTTATTATTCCTTATAATGTGATAAAGACTCTTAATTCATTCAGAACAGTCTATAGTTTTGAACTTATGATAGCACATTTAGAATTATGTGAGTTATCAATACTGTGTTTCTTAAATGTATAACTTACAGAAACAAACGACTTGTTCATTTTACTAAACTTGTTGGTTTTGGTTCTTTCTATTACATAGTTTAAGACGTAGAGTCGTAACAATATGTACAAAAAAGTATACTTGATATATACTGCACTGCTATACATTATAAAGGCAGGCCTATTCGCAATGAGTCATGTAAGTAAGAAGTGTTGTTTATATAGCATACTACATTGTGGCTTTGGCACATGTATATTAACAGCCTATACAGTAACAGATTCTATTAAATAAAGGGTTATGTTAGTATTTTTTTCTATGTCTTTTCTCTTAAGATGTCTGGAAAAGAATGAGAATGCATACTGCACATGGGCCAAAGACAAACTGAGTTGATGCATGATTTCTAAGAATTTCATGATCAGGAAGATGGTACATCGAACATGGATGAGGTTTTCAATTGTAGAAAAAATAGGCTAAAAGAAGTGACAGATACCGTATTTTGTTGTGTATAACGTGCACTTTTTTTACCTAATTTTCTTATCTTAAGTCATGGGTGCGCTTTGTATACAAGAACTAAAAAAAAAAAAGATTTTTTCCAGGTTGATCTGAAGAGGATGAAGGCACTCACTACTTGTGAAATATTAAATCCATTGTACATTGCATTGGAACTAAAATGTTTACCGGTACTAGCCGTATTAAAGAAATAAATAATGCTTACAAATAGTCTTGTTCTTTGATTGCTTATGTTAATAAACTGGTTTCATTTCATGTCACTGTGTGAAGTTTTGTTCTGTGCCACGGCCGGAAATACATGTACATAACGACTTGCCTTTGTTCAAAAGCTGTGCAAAGTGCCGCATTGGAGCGGAACAAATACCACTGTGTGGATTACCGTACTTGTTTCGTAAATGTTCAGTACCGTATTCCATAACTGTTGATCTAATCGAATTTTTCTTCATTTATTATTGGTCGAATCGAAATATAATATGTGTAGAATTCAACTAGTGTTAATGTTCTCATCAGAGCATCTGTTGTGGACATATATATTTTTGCGACTACGGGTTCTTTCTTACGGGAACACTGATACTTTGTGGAACAAAATAATCAATGTATGAAGTCAGGAAACATTTTTTTTTCCTCTTTGGAAAATAAGCTTGTTACTTAGTTTTATTTCTCATCTTAAATCATAGTATTTGAGATATCTTTGCGATTATACAGTGATCAATGGCTTCAATGCTTCATCGACTCGGTGTGGTCTTTTCACGGTAACCAGCGCCAGGTAAGCTTTGATGCGCTCAACATAGTTACAATGCTTTGTCTCGGTGAGCAGTATTTAATTGATTCAGGACATACAGCAACTTTTCGAAAGTAATGACGACAAAGTGGAATTTGAGGGATTTTATGCAATAGACTGCGTCAACTAGACGAACATTTAAAGGGCCCTTTTAAGGGCCAACAATAAAATCGGAAAGATACAATATCAATATTGCCACTTTTTCATTCACTATCTAAAATGAGCAACTGTTGTTGCACTATGAAAACGGAGCGAAATAGCGGTAGTCAAAATTTTAAAATGCATTATATCACATGCGCGTTATATGGCAGAACTACGTTTTTTCCACTTATTTTGGGTCGAAAATCGGGGTGCGCGTTATACATCGGTGCGCGTTATACATACCAAAATACGGTACCATATTATTGATATTAATGTCACATGTCAAAATGTGGATCTTTAGGTGATGACTATACTATTTACAAAGTTTAATGTCAATCTGTATAAAAGTGTAGGAGATAAGTATGGATGGATTCCAAACTTCCTTTATACCTCTGGCTTTATTGAAAAGGTAAAGATACAAACCATATTCAATGCACAAGTATTGTGTTTGGATACTTTTTGATATTTGTTAGTAGGAGCTGGTACATGTAATATAGTTTTGTAAGGTATCTGACAAGACTACTCATAATCACACCTGCAATTTCTTCAGTAAATTGTTATGGACAAAATCTTTAGCAGGAGTACTTGTTAATACTTTCACTGGATTTCGCTCTATCTTTATTCCCTCCATATCTTTAGGTTCTCGTAGATCATGAACAGGGAACTTATAAGACAAATCTTGGTATTTTCTTATCAGGACTCCCTGAAATTGATAAAGACAGTGGACTGAAATATGGAAAACAATCCAGTGCAATGACAGTTACCAATTCAATTACATATTATGTTTGTGAATGACAGATGTTTAGTTTGCACCTTTTCAGAGGAAAATTACCCACCTTCAATGTGAGCATTTGAGAAACCATAAGTATGTTGGCACTGATAGTATAAAGACTTATGCAATAACTGTATATAATAAAGATTGCTTGGTTACAATGTTTGCTCAGATGCTATTTTGCTGTTCCATTGATGCCAATGCAGAATTTCATCACTTACCTGTGAACCATGTTATGGCCATGTTTTTTATGACTGGCTTTGCCAAAATAAGGCACCAGTCACAAGTTCCTATGGCCATGTGTCATAACTGGCTTAGTTTAAATTCTGTCAAATTCTTAACTAACATGTATTCCCAAAACTTTCTTATAACACTCCTTTGTTACAACATTTAATTTTTTACAGCGTTTGTGTGGTAAGTCTATGAAAATTAGATTAATTTTAAAGTTTTAATCACTAGTTATGCCAAAGCCACATAAATAATGGCAGTCATTTAAGACCAACAAAGGAACTAGGTAACAAAAGTATAATAATCACAGGTTGTCCACAATATAAAAAAACATAAACAACAAAGGCCTACCAAAGGTGCCAGTTCTTTAGAATTACAGGTTGCTTGTAGAGCTGTACACAGGTATCCTGGCCCATTGATAATAATCCAGGTAATAAAATGAGCCAGGTACCTGTTTACATAATACATGTTATGCACTTGTATGGTAAAAGCAGTACTGTAGTCAAATTTATTTTCAAGTTGATAATCCTTTTAATTGAGATGTGAATTTAATACATGCACTTGTTTAATGCCAAGTAGAGTTCTGCCTCTTTCAGAAAATGTTTGACCTAAATCCCTTGTTCTCCCAAATGACAACCCTTTGATTAAGATGCAAGTATGATACTTGATAAGTGGCAAGTAACAGGGGGTGGTAATTATTTGGTCTTGTTGCACAAGTGACACATGTTCAATTGCAACCTTTAACAGATTTCACAAACTGTATGATCAAAGTGATACTTACAGACCAAGAGCTTAGTCTTTACACAAGCACTCATATATGGCAGTAATGTCAAGGAAAGGAAAGGGAGTCAGATGATATTTACAATGACCAGACCCAGATGATTTACTAGATGGCAGTTTCATCAACCATTTAAACAACACACAATACATAGGTTCAATATACACTTTGTTGTACATAAAAAATAATCTTTGGCATAATGGGGGCAAGTCCTGTCACAGCACACTGCCCCTGCCCAGCTTTGAATTTCTTGTTGTATAGGAATGCCTCAGGAAGAGAGACTTGTGGAAGTTTGTAGGGCTGTGAAGTGTGTCCGACGCCTGTATGTGGAGCCTAAAGGGCTGATATGAGGTATATAAGGGACCCTGATAAACAAAACTTAACAAGTCTGATCCTGAGGATGCCATGACAACAAACATCAGCCGATACTCTGTACAGGCACCTTAGGAAGCTGGTATGAAGTATATATATGGCATACTAGCTGAATATGTTTAAGTACTGATACAAATTGGGGTTAAAAAGCCAAGTTGTGAATGCATGAAATGTGGATGTGGCCCAAACGAAGTGAAAGGAGTGCTGTGACAATGGAACAGTGTGACTGTAGCGAAGGCCCCCAATTAACATTTATTCATTTTATTTACTTTATATTTTGATATTAATAAATACAAAATGTCAAACAGTTCTTTTTATTTACATTTGACCTCCCAAACAATACACATTTGCATGTCGATTGTGCAACCTACATCACAGCAGTTTTTATTAGCATGATAAAGTCAAATTAAAAATAAGATTTTCAAGTGGGCATCAGACTGCTTTTCTGGTTGGCAACTTACAAATTAGTCTAATAAAAAAGCATTTGGCCTAGTAATTGTGCTAGTTTAAGTTTTAAATTCTGACGAGCAGTTTTTAAGAGTATTGCAAAGCATTATACAATTTTTACTCGTTGCGGAGATATTTGATGCTGGATTTACCAAAAGTCAAGGGAATAAGCATGTGATGCTGATTTATTGATTACAGTGGAGTACTTTACCTTAAATCAGTTATTCCACATCAGAGTTTTGATTACTGTATAGCCAATATATGTTGGTAACTCAAAAAATATTGTGAAATAAATAAGCTACATTAGGGCTGATCCAGTACAATGTACTTGGGACCCAGGGAAGGTACTTTTAATGTGGGGTACTCACACATATTATGCAAATTAGAATTTTCTTTACATTTTAAAATGAACTCTGTGCAATCAATGTACCCAGACATATCTTTTAACTGCCTTCCCTGGGTAACAGTTATGTTTAAATCGAATTACCCTGAACAAAATTAGCAAATGTTGAAAAAATAATAAAGATTCATATGTTAGACCTTCAGAATTGAAGAGAGTTATCTCCCAGTATAATCTGTCTCATTATAACATTTGGATTTAACAGTAACACTACATATACAAGAGTCTTTTGAAGGGACTAATGCTCTACTGTTAAAAAGAATTTCCTGGAATTAACAATAAGACCATTTCTTCTCCTTTTAACTGCTAAGTGTTGAAACTATCTATGATATGTCTGGTTTTCAAATTAGTCACAGCGGTAGAAATTTTTGATGCAAGATTGAGACACCCCTAGAAGACTTTTGGTGAAAATTCCATGTTGGTAAGACAATTCATTCAATAGATTTAGTGACAAGATTTTCAATATGTTTCAACATGGCATCCTTATTTGAAGTCTGATCAAGTCATTGTCATTTAGGACTAACTAGATACATGTATCATAATTATGGTCTTTTTGGTGAAAATCCTATGTCAATATGATTTTTCATTTAGGAGAAGCAACAACAAGATATTTAGAACAGCTGCCATGGTGGATATAATGGCAGTCATATCACACTGTTTTTTCATCTAGTAACATCATAAGAAGACTTCTGCAAAAAATCTCTATGCTGATATGACTTTCCATCTAGAAAGAGTAGTGATAAGTTTTTCACTGTTGTGGCAATATTTGATATAGGATTTGCACAGTTTATATTTTAGACCAACTATACATGGCCAGAAGTCTTCTTGTGTAAATCCCATGCTGGTTTAACTTTCCATTCAGGAGGATTACCAATAATGAGATGTTCAAGTAAGTTCCTGTGGTGGTTATATACTGAATGTCCAAGCAGCACCATTTTCATTTAGGACCAGATTGACATTATACCGTATTTCATGTATTTTTTGGGTACCCTTTAATTTTTCATACAAAATCTAGTTATCAAAATAATATTAATTTAAATGTATCATAATATTTTGTTCATATCACTTTGTGTTTGAAATATCCAATAAATTATTGGACATAAATTTCTACTAAGAAAGTTTATGTTCACAAAAAAGATTGAAAATACCATATTGACATTTTGTTTGTACAAAAATTAATAATTGCTGATGAGAAAATACAATGACTGATACATAAGCTCTCTTATTGTCATTACAATATCGACTGTTGTTTATTAACAAATTAACAAAGGGCTTGAATGAACATATCTTTAAATATTATTGTTAATTAGTTCTCCTTATTAAATCCATCACCGTAACTTGTTTTAACAAACAGACAAATGTCAAATGATGCACAAAATAACAAGGTCCCTTTCATAAGCTATGACTAGTTGAGCCAAAGATTGGCCAACAAGAGGTAACAAGCGAAATATTTACAGATGCAAAGATAGATGGACATGGATATAGCACCACACCAGTAAGTTGCTGAGCTGTGGGAACTTTGTAGAACAACTTCTAATCCTTTAAACAGATTAAAAATGAAATGTATTTTCCAAAGAGGTCTGCTTACCTCCTGAGTAAACATCTGTTTTTTCTGCTCAGCTAAACATACATCTGACATACTGACACCTATTACATAAAAAAAATCAAGTTAAAACCATGTACATACCACCAAAGGTTATCTATTGCGATGAAATATAAATGAGCAAAATAATCAATGTGTTATGTTTGCAAGAAGATTTACATGAATGACCATAATGGTAAATCAAGAACTTAAAGACTGGTGAGCAATCTGCTTAACCCTAGATTCCCACCCCAAACCATACTGAATCAAAAGTAAAGAAAGCACATTCTGGGTAGCTGTTTTGAAAATAGTAATAGTACAATGATTTGTCAACAAAAACATCTTCTGACAAGGACCATAACAATGTACCAAGTCTCAAAGAAATTCACTAAAAACTATAAGACTACTTGCATTTACAATAATCTGTCAAATATTGCATCTAGCTGCAAGTAAAAAAAGGGTAAAAACTCATATAAAAGTTACAGGGGCCAACGATTTCACTACAATCCATAATAAACTGCAAGGCAGACTGGGGGAATAGTTGTGCTAATGAGACTACTGACAGTTGCCCGAGTGGTCTAAAGCACTCTACTTTACAGATCACTGCCATCTCACCTCTGACTGTGTGGGTTCGAGTCTCCAATTCGGCTAATGTGGGTATGTGAGAAAGCTTCTCATGGGTTGGTGGTTCTTTCCAGGGGTTTTCCTGGGTTCTTCCTCCACCATTAATACTGGCCGCCATGTACAGCCTATTGTGTGCTGAAAAATGACGTTAAACCCTACAACAACTACAAACAACTTTTGCTAATACTCTGAGAGCAAAATTAGGACCACTCCGGTGGCCTAGTGGTTGAAATGTTTGCCGCGGAGAGCAAAAGTTGAATTACTATTCCTTATTATTATTATTGACTTGCTAAATTCATCAGTTTAGAGGGAGGATGACAGCCTCAAAAACTGAATTTATATACTCATCCTAACAGAAGAAGTGTCCACCTATTGTATGTTATTAGCAGTTGGGACCATCTCTTTTGCCATAACTATTGGACTCAAGGAAAAATTTCCTTTCTTCTGGTATTCCCAAGACTGAAGATAGAAGGAGAATGTAGCATCATAGCACCAAATTACAGCTCGCAAAACATCCTTCAATGATAAATGAGTTAGAGAGGCCCAAAAACTAGTAATAGTCCTAACTGTGTGAGCTAAATTTCTCATGAAGGAATGATCCCTCTCACTGAAGGACTGATAAGCTCTCTTGATGCTGAGAATTGCATGGAAGTGGAGGATTCCAAAATATCAGCAGAACCTTACACAAATTAACCCTGGCATCACATTTACAGGGCAGAATGTAGTAGCCTAGTTTCAAGCTCTGTAGTGTCATGTCATGTAAGACACAATAAAGTGGGTGGTATTATAGAAAGTTAGACGGATTGAGCTTTACAATGATATCAAATAATCTGGATGTTTTAGTTGCACTATAAAATACAGAGGAAAAAACCTAATTTTTGGACCCATTTTTTTCTCACACAAAATTTATCCATGGCCGGAATTAAATTTTTTGTCTAGATTTTATACATTTTGGCCTCAGATATTTAGCAGACTGGTCTTAACTGCACAAAGACAGGTGAACATGTGCAAAAAGTAGGATAAGGTGTGCATTTGGAATAAAGAGTGGTCTGAATATGAAAATGTTGGGTCCGTTAAGCAAACCAAAAAGAAGAATGAACTCCAACTTTTCCCTTCTGCTCATGTGCAAGCAAAATAACCAATGGAAAACAATGTTTCTAACACAACCTAAGGCATTAGGCTAATGGGAAATTGCCTGGCAGTCAATGTTTTCAGATGTATTCAGAAATAGCCCCAAAATGTGTTTCCTACTTGCATTTCATGCAAAAACAATAAAAACTTCCAGCAGTCAATGTGTTAACCCTTAAAGTGCTGCATTGTTTTGCAGTAAAAGGTCCCTCAGTGCTGAATTGTTTCAGGCAAGAAAAGAAGAAAACTGCACAGTCTTTAAATTGCATGTACATGTATTTCATTAAATATACACTATTGATAGACAACCCCTATATAAAAAATGATGGTATGTGTCTATACTTTAAGATTAGCATCAAGACATATGTGTAGGTTTAACATATTTGCAGGTACAGGTGTAAATACAGGTAAACTGACAAGTTACAATTGTATTTCATCAGAATTTCGTTTGTTTTTGATGGAAAAGTTCAAATATATCTACGAAATGTTATATTCTTTAGTAGTCCAAACATGCACATGTTATGTCTGTCACAATGTTATATATAAATTGTGAAAATCACAGGTAAAGGCAAGGTGAAAGTTTTGCAAAAATCCACTCCATGAATGTCAGATATATGTTTAAACCCACCAGTCAGCAATTAATGTTCATGAAAAACTATCACCGGTTATTTATTATAATATCAAACTGAGGTCCATATCTGGTGATTAAACCTCAGCAACGGCTTTATTTTTGTTCAATCATTGGGCTGATTTTGTGAAGAGTCACCTTAATTGTTCTCATTGTCTGACAGGTGTAAATTGCTTGGAATAGCTTGAAATCTATCCCATACTTTTTTTTTTTGCTGAAGTATGCGGTTGATATCACATCATCAATAGCCCATTAGGAATCGAGAACAGACATATGTACCAAACCCATTGTTTTAATCGATGCGAAAACATTTTAGATGCTCAGGTAAGACAGGCCGCCATTTCTTCATGCGACTTGTTTCGTTCAAGTCTGCCTCATGAACTCTCTGATCTGCATTACGATTTGTTTGATCTACTATCAGATGAAATAGCTCGTCATCTAAGAAAAAGTCTTCAATAGTCCGTAGGTTCATTTTTCACCATCTCGACATTTAATTTTGAATTACCAGTGAATGGGGGTTGACAGGCGCGCCATTTTTTCACGTCAAGCGAGCATGTACATCCGACTCCAGTTCCACGTAAATTTCTGGCTCAAAATCATTCATGTGTATTTCCATCAATACCTCGCTTGCTCCAATAATGTCATTTTTCTCAAATTATTCAAAATCACTATTAGCATCACTATCAGAAGCGAATATTTGTTGCAAGAAATCACCGTCGTATTCAGTGTCGGCCATTTTAGCTTTGTACAAGTACCATGTGTTTAGAAGCGAGCATTTGTAAAATTACATCGTTAATAATATAGTAAAAGACTGCAGAATGCTCGTTCCGGGCCTTTTTAAACCAATCAAATATAGTTTTACAGGCATTTATGGCAAGATGAAGTTACAGAATGCGATCATTGTTGCTCACCTCTAGCGCGACAATAGTCGCAACATGCACTACGGGACCACAAACAACAGCGCGACTATAGTCGCGACACGCACTTTAAGGGTTAATATGAAAGAAAAAAGGCTTTCTACAATTTCTTCTCTTTTTTGAAGCAGTTAAACAGATCCATAAAGTCATGACTGAGCAGAAAAGTTTATCACAATAATCCCCAGTGCAGACAAGACAAAGACTTGGAGTCTTGATAGGAGTGAAGACTTCAATGAAGGCTACTTTTTTTTTGCCAGAAAACCAGCCTGATAAAGAAGAGATCTGAAATACTCATAATTACCATTGAACCATATAAAACCTTTTTCTACAGACAAGGTATGATGCTTATACCTTCTTCTTGTGGATGCTAAGGTGAGCAGGAAGACAGTTTTAAGGTTAATATTGTAACTCGATAGTCTTAAAATAAGTAATAGCAAAGAAACAAGCTTTGTAAAATTCAACAAATAATTTATTTTCCTACAATACAAAGTGAAAATGAAAAAACAAACATATGGTATTGCAAATTAAATCCCCCCAAAATCATAGAAATACAAACACAAGTCCTAATAACAAAAGTTCTGAACAAACTTCAATGGGTATCCAAATTATAACCAACAATGAAAGTGTTGATTTGTCTTTGTTGGCCTGTCTCTTGGTGTTGTATCAAAAGTCTTTTGTTGAATCACAGTAATATAATTCCAGGTTTTAATTCTCTATAAATCACAGTGAAGGCCTCTGTTAAAGAATATTGAGCACTCTGTATTTCAAGTGAGAAAAAAAACTCACTTGTATCCAATAATCTGATGATATAAATTCCAGCCCAAATTAATTATTGGATACAACAAGAATTCAACTGAATCAGATTCTGCTCGATTTTAAAGCATGAATGAAAAATCTTTTGTCACAAAATTATATAGTCCTTTATTTGACCTCAGGTCACAATTAGCATTTTCTAATAAAAACTATTACCAAATGGAAATTTTTAATCTGGAAGGTTCTAAATATTTACAACATAAAATGTTAATTTCAATTAGAAGGTCTGTTACTAAAATCAAAATATAGAACCTGGAATATGTCAGGTATGCCAGGTATATTAGTCCCAAGAAACTAGACCCAAACCAAAATAAACCAAATATTTACTTCAATTAATAATGATCCTAATATTAAACCCATATACAAGCCAAATATTTTAGCTATGTATTAGTTATTTACAGAGTTTTAACAGTCAGGTCAAGTACAAGATCAACTTGAGTTTGGTAAAGATTAAATCAAACATACAATGAAACATTACAATAGAATATAATGAAATTCAAAAAAAAAACAACTAACAAACGAACAATGCAAATTAAATGTAAAAAACAGTATGGTTCTCAAAAGATGCTTCATCCAAATGTTCTTAAAGTGGGATATGATAATGCCCGTTAAACACTTTAGAAATTCAATTTAGACATTAGTAAGCATGAGGCAGTCTCTGCAGCTCCAAGTATGAGAGATGAGGAACAGAATCTGATCTGGACTCTTGAAAAAATTAAACGCATGAAACAAGGCTGCCTCATAGCACATAACAGTAAGAAGTCTGACACTGCACTTAGAGAGTGGCAGCTAGGACCAACTACATCAATCACATATGATTCTCCACTTTACATTGTAGACCATGGGCATGGACCATCTCTTAGCTTGGATAATCCTGCTGGGAACAATGTATACTAACCTGTCCGGACAGATTGCTTGCTGCAGATACGCTACATGTTAAGTTGGATAATCTGTGGGTTGCTTTGAAGTAAAGACCTCTTGTCCTACGACAGCATGTCCAACATCTGGGATAATGCCATGGGTTGTTCTAATAATAGGTCAAGTAGACATTTAAACTAGCTTCATTGAAGCCATAGATGGACTATCAAAATGAACTACACAGTGGAAGTCATAACATTTGGAGCACCTGCAGAATCATTTGGAAGGGTGGAAAGGCTAACATGAGCAGACAATTCCACTACAGACTGAGGGTGTCCACTGTCCAAACCCTCTGATCTGGTACAGGGGAAACATAAGGAAGAAGCCTGTTGTTAAGTCTTATTGCAAACAAGTCTGCTAAGGGCCTCTCCCTGTCTGAACAAAGATTCCGCTATGGATTAATCTGTGGGGACTACCTAGCATCTCCTAGACAGACTGTCTGCCAGAAAACTCTTCTGCACTGAAAAATGCCAAACACAGAAGTTGATCAACTTCAAGACTGCCCAGCCCAGTGAAAGAGGTTCCGAACCTTTATGCAAAGAGAAGGATATGACTATCTGTTTCTTGCCTGAGGTATTATACTGTCAATGGCAACCATTATACAATGATTCCTCAACCTGAATGGTCAAGAACACTGAATTCATTTCCAAATTGTTAGCCTCTCTTTGGGACTATGTATAAGACCAGAAGAAGTATTCCTTAGGATTCCAAGTCAGCATCTCAACCCGAATCTGATGTAAAAATAAGACTCAGGATTAAGGGCATGCATTGAGGCTCTGGACAGAAACCAGTGATGATTGGCCGACCAACTCAAGTGATGACAAAAATCAGGTCCCAGAGAAATCCAACCTGATGGAATCCCTGTGCAGTCTCCAGTTCACCCAAGCAGAAACTGGAATAGGTACAAATAAAGTCTTCCTAATCCATTTATATGTGTTTGTATTATCATGTGCAATATGATTCATGACAAATGATGTTGAAATCAGCTATCAACTTATTTTATTTACTTATTTTTCATTCATCCATTCATTCAAACATACATTAATTCATTCAACTAATCAGGATTGGGGAACAGGCTTGGCCAATAAATAACTATTAACATTAAAGTTAATTAAAACACTTGGTGTTTATGAATTCACCAGACCATTATCTGGATTTTACCACATCATATTGTTTTTTACTTGTTGCTAGTATTTCAGAATCAAGCAATAACAAGATTTTAAAGATAGCCACCAGAATGTCACATTGGCATCATCTTCATTTGGGACAAAGAAGGCATCATATAATAAGCCTTTTAATGAAAACCCTATGTTGCTATGAGCATTCATTCACAAAGGGACTGACAAATGTTCAATATAGCCATCATGGTGGCCATAAGGAAGGTCTGACAGGCACCATTCTTCTCTAGGATCAAAAACATATAAGCAGTCTTTTTGTCAGTATGACTATCCATTCTGAAGAGAAAGTTATAAGAATTTCGTGACAGCAGCCATTGCAGCCATGCTAGACGTAAAACTGACAGTATTTTCATTTAAGACCACCCTGACATCAAAAAAAGTTTTTTTTTTATAACCAAAAACCTCGTGTCATGGCAACCATACCTGGTGTCTGAGGAAGCACCATTTATTTTAGGACCAACTAGACCTCAGGATGAAGCTTTTCATAGTTTGGACAGTACAGAGTCTCCTCACTTAACGACCGACCTGTTTAACGACCGCACGAACTTATGACCGGTTCTCTAGCGCGGGAAATCCGATTACTCCATCAGTCACGTTGCCGCAGTCGGTCAGCAGTACAAGTACACGAATCATTCGTAGTCTCCAGGACTAAATATTTTGTTTATAAATTTGTACTTTAATGTACACCCTATAGTACAAAATGTCAGAGAAAAGGAAGAACACAACGTCATCTTTAGAAATCGCCAAGAATCGAAGGAAGGCCATCGATCTTGAGATGAAAATAAAGATCATAAATGATTTTGAAGCTGGTAAAAAAGTTAACTCGATAGCGCATGACTTGGAGCTGGCGCATTCGACCATTTTGACCATCTTGAAGGATAAAGATAGAGTGAAGGAGACAGTGAAAGCATCGGCAGGATTTAAAGCCATAATAACTAGGCAGCGGAAAGGACTCATTCATGAAATGGAGAAATTACTGGTGATTTGGTTTGATGACCAGATGCAAAAACGAATGCCGATGAGCCTTTTAATAATTCAAGCCAAGGCACGCAGTATCTTTGAAACTCTGAAGGCGCGCGAAGTCGAAGAATCGACGGAAACATTTACGGCAAGCCATGGATGGTTTCGTCGGAGATTTGACCTGCATAATCAGAGTATCAGCGGTGAGGCAGCAAGCGCTGACATAGAGGCAGCAGAAAAATTTGCTGAGCAATTTGAAGAAATTATCGAGAAAGGCAGCTACAGTCCGGAACAGATCTTCAATGTAGATGAAACCGGACTTTTTTGGAAAAAAATGCCCGAAAGGTCCTACATACACAAAGAAGATAAAACAATGCCCGGTTTCAAGGCTTTTAAGGACAGGGTCACGTTGTTGTTGGGAGGAAATGTCGCTGGGTTCAAGTTAAAACCTTTTTTCATCTATCACTCTGAGAACCCACGTGCATTGAAACAGGTTAATAAGAACACGCTGCCCGTTTACTATCGTGCGAATAAGAAGGCATGGATGACGCAAGCTTTATTTGAGGATTGGTTCATCAACTGTTTCATACCCTCGGTCAAGCCTTATTGTCTGGAAAAGGGCCTTCCCTTTAAAGTTATCCTCCTGCTTGATAATGCCCCAGGCCATCCCCAGCATGTTGATGATTTAAACCCAGATGTAAAGGTAGTGTATCTGCCAAAAAATACGACTGCTATCCTACAGCCAATGGACCAGGGGGCTATTGCTACGTTCAAAGCATTATATTTGCGCACAACTTTTTCCAAAGCTGTAGCAGCAACAGAAAGTCATGAAGTAACCCTTCGTGATTTTTGGAAATCGTACAATATTTTACACTGCATACAGAACATTGAATCAGCTTTGGAGGGAGTGACAGAACAGTGTATGCAAGGCATATGGAAAAAATGCCTAAAGAGTTCCGTGAATAATTTCAAAGGGTTTGAAAAAGACAATAGTATTGATCTCATACATAAAAGAACTGTGGAACTTGCCAACATCCTTAATTTAGATGCTGAAGTGGAAGATATTGAAGAACTAGAGGAATATGCCAAGGGAGAGCTAACTAACGAAGATTTAATAGAGTTGGAAGCGCAACACTTGGAAGAAGAAGAAGAAAAAGAAGAGGAAAGAATGGAAGAAGTACAAAAGAAGTTTACTGCAAAGGGGTTAGCTGGTGTGTTCTCGAAAGTGAATGCAGCTTTGCTAGAACTAGAGGGTATGGATCCCAATATTGAACGGTTCACGAAAGTCGAACGGCAAATGAATGAACTTTTACGAAGCTACCGTGAAATTTATGAAGAAAAAAAGAAACTTTCGCAGCAGACCACACTGACGAGATACTTCTCGAAGGCTACAACATGTACCACTACCCCTACAAGTACTTTAATTTCCTCACCGTCATCTCCTTTACCCGGTCCCTCTAGAGCTCCTGATACCCTTGCTGATAACTCTGATGATGACACTAATGACATGGAACCATTACTTCACTTTGAAGTATTCGATGACTAGAATGTTATTATGAATGTCTTTTTTTTAATGAATAAACTGTAAGAGTTTGGTACATCATTTTCATTATTTTTGCTGATTGTATTTGTATGTTCTGTAATACATGTACATGTACACCGCTCCCTCAATAACTCGCGCACTGATAACTAGCTGACCCGCTTAATTCACGTTGTCCGGCGTGGATCCCGTTTTTTTTTTTAAAAAAAAAATATTTTTAAATTTAAAAAAAAAATTGTGATCAGAACTAGTGAATGAAACCTTGATATGTCGCCCGTTTTATCGTCAGCATCGGTAAATGTGATTATCGAGAGCAATGGAATCAAGCGAAAGGTGTTCTCGGGGAATGAAAAGCTTACTGTCATAGAAAGGGTTCGTAATGGTGAATCAAGATCAAAAGTATGTAGTGAACTTAAACTTGCCGAGTCAACACTCAGAGGTTGGCTCAAGGATGAGCATAAATTTTGGGATTATTTGCATGAAGTTGATTCTGATGAGGGATATAAACAGAAACGGGCATGCACTGCAAATGACACTGTGTACACCTGGTTCAGTGATAGCAGTTATATATATATTTTTAGAGCAACACAAGTTTCGACGTCGTTTTTCGATATGAATGTTAGCTTTTTTGATAAAAAGAAATCTTGATTCATGTTGAAAGAACAATAAAACTAGAATGTATCCAAATGAACACAAAAAATCAGTGATGTAATACACAATGAGTTCAACGATGCACATGTTAAGAGCACTGATACCTTGTGGAATACATGTACATGTAATGTTCGTTTTTACGATCTTTTCAAGTTATTTTATCCAGAAATTAAAGTTAATTTATAAAGAAAACCGAATAACACCTTTATAAATAAATATTTTATTCAAAGTTATTTTCAGCACGATTAAAAAACGAGTATTTAACAATGCACCCCCCCTTCGCCTCTGTCGATCTCCCATCTCTTTATAAGCTGTTTTCATTAGGCCCCTCGGTAACTCGCGCCCTCGCTTATAGTGCAGTCGATGTTTTTAACTCCTCGCTTATCGACCAATTCGCTTAACGACCTAGTCGTAAGAACGAAACCTGATCATTAAGTGAGGAGACTCCGTAAAGCTATTGATATGTAATTTGGAAAAATGCTAAGCTTAATATCACAAATGCATTTTTAAAAAATCCAATTCTGGCAGACATATACTTGAGTTAAGATTTGCTTACCATCCCTTGATCTAATTGATGACACATCAGGCAGACAATCCACAATTTCCACATCAGGAGACTTGAACAGACAAGTAGAGGACAATGGCTGTGATCCTCTCTTCCATTTGCTGTTTGGCTGCTTTACCTTGGTAGGTGCACTGTTACAGGCAAATTATATTAGATCTTTGGCAATCAATCAATGAAACAAAACTGAACATTTGATTTAATATTCCCAAGAATTGTTCAAGATGTAACAAGAAAGCCACCAAATGTTGTATAACTGTGTTGCAAAGCTTTGTTTTATCCATCAGTGTAATATTTGATATAATGCATCCAATTTATAAAGTTACATCACTATTATCTACCCAGTAGATCACATATGATGTTCAGTGCACCTGCCTATTTAAGCTATTGATGATTCTGATTTGATCATTTATGCATGTACATATCTCCTGATAGACAGTAATGGATTAATTGGGTTGGATGTGATCTACTGTAGGTAGATAGTAGTGTAGGCCATGCTCTCCCCAACACCTGGTACAAAGTAATATTTATACCATATGAATTCACTTTATTTCATGGCATACCAATTATCATAATTTCCTTGATTGCTATGAACCACGAATTTGAAACTCCAAAGAATGGCGATTCTTCTGTCAAAGACCATTTTCTAAATATATTCAACCCAATTAATCCATTACTGTCTATCAGGAGGTATGCACATGCATAAATGATGACCTCAGAATCATCAATTGCTTAAATAGGCAGGTGCACTGAACATCATTAATTCCATAAATGGTCTCTAATCATGACTAATAATTAAGAGATGGTTTTTAGAGTCAGCTGTAGAGAGCTATTTCAGTCTAGGATCATTTTTAACAAAGGTCACTTTTTGGTCCAGTTTATAATTTAAGCAAGTAGATTTAAACAGCCAGAGAATTAGTTTGAATTATGAGAGAAGAAGAGGATATTTCAACATATATATTTTCTTCTTATGGGAGGTGGTATAAATGGTTCAAATTGAATATATCAAAGATTCAAAAATGATATTTATTTTCTGTTAGTCATATTACTAATGTTTTTTTTAAAAGTCTTTATATTTATCAAATGTTACTTTTAATTAGCAGTACATAGAATTGAGTACACATGCTGTTAATACATTCTACTATTTATGAATTTCAAACTTTTGTCATCAATCGGTAAATTGAATTTAAAAGATAAATATTCATTTTATTGATATGTTTCTTTATAAAGTTACACTAAAAGCAAATTAGTACACATTGAAAATCACTAGCCATGACATCACCAATGCTACAACAACCACCACAAGAACAATAACTGCAACTATTTAAAAACAAAGCCAAATTAATAATATTAACAGAATATTACTAATGATCATCATTATCGTCACTTTTTACCAACAGCAATAATAATAGTAGAGACAGTGTAAACTATATTGCTATATCCCTAAAAACACAAACAATACCAGGAACATGAATGATGATGATGCAGAAGAAGAAGAAGAAGAAGAAGAAGAAGAAGAAGAAGCACATTAAGTTTCAGCAAGAATGTCCAAAATTTGAATTATAAATGTACCTAATGATCTTGACATCTGAGCTAGGAATTTGACTAATATATGCTAATTTGTGAACCTTTCTTATTGTGACCATGATCTTAAGGTATGAGTAAACATTGATGACACTGTCAAGCCAATATAAGAGGCTAAAGTTTCATTACAATATCTTCATTAGTTCAAAAGTTATAACCATACATGGTGTTACAAGTCTGTGGTCTTAAAATAAGTAAAAAAAAAAAAAATGAAGATAACAAGCTTTGTAAAATTTAATAAATAATTTATTTCCCTAGAATACAAGGTGAAAAATGAATAAAAAATGAACTTAACAGTTTTATGACTTAAATCCCCCCCAAAAAACAAGAATTAAAAAAAACCCATATCCTATCAAGTATTATGTTGGGGTTGGGGTGTAGCATGCAAGCTACAGACTTCAATGAAACAGTTAAACAACTGAAGCATATTAAAGGTGACTTACTTAAAAAAGTTGTTACATATGTAATATTTGGGTTTTTTGCCAGCAAAAACCAGATATACATATACATGTATAACAAACTATAGCATAAATAGTTACAGTATGTTTACTCAGCAGTCCACAATTGTAATCCTATTGAAACTACAAGTATGCACAAAAAAGTAAAATTTCTAGAATTTATCTGCAAGATTCTATTTGAATATAATACTTAATTTCTTGTTAATACGCTCATAATAACTTAGAAAGATTATTTTTTGAAACAATCATTTTGGATGAAGATGTCCAGAGGGTCTGCTTATTTACTGATAATAAAATGCATAAGTTTTAAAGAATGACCTTGTATTGAGACTTGGAAATTACTGTGACTGAAATTCATACAGAAGGAAAAGTGTAACTACCTCTTAATATGCTTAAAATGAACAGATGTGTATAACTGACTGAATCCAATTTTGTAGTAAACCAATTGATTTTATGGGTAAAGAGTAATCTCCATAAAAACTGTTTAATCATTCTCTAAAAGACAGAATAACAATAAATCCAAGACATCACTCCAATGACAACTCGTGCCCCGATAACTCGTGAAAATGATTATAACATGGAGTCAAGCATGGATCCCATTTTTCAAAACCAGACATTACCCCCAACTTTAAGAAAATCGTGATCAAAGTTGGTAACTGAAACACTGAAATATCGCTCATTTTATAATTTAAAACAGTATATATGACCTGGAAATTATCAACATTTAATAAGAAGTCATATAATTAGTTACATTTTCTTTTCCAAAATGACATTCTTAGTACACCTTAATTAAAGATTTTCCAAGGAAAGTTTGATCAATAAAAATGTCTTTTACATCTAGTGTTGGCATAACAGTAATATTTAAATGTCAATTATAGAATTACTTATTAAGTAAATTTTGATTTAATTCTATCCTTTAGTTCCTCTTAAGTGTAATCACATAAAGCAATGTGTGTTTAAATGTTAAATGTGTCAATCTACTGTAACAGCTATTTCCACAAGTCTTAGAGAGTTTGTCTGAGAACCTAATTAAGTGCCAACCATGTTTTGATAACTGACTTGCAAAGTATTTGTTTTATTGTTGCAATGAATTAAAAGCTGACCTCTTCTGTATCATCACGTTAATTATATCTTTTGAATCAAAATAAAGAAGGTGGAATAAAATGAATAAAATAAAAGTTAAATTGCATGCAAATCCTACATTATTTAAAATCTAGCAGCCCCGGTTGTATGTCGGGTAAACTCACTTCAGTTGATCCATTGAACACTGTAATAAATGTTATTGTGTATATAACATAATTAAACTAACTTAAATTAACCAATTCATTCATATCTGTGATCGAAGATTGCAAGGCAATCAAGCAAAATGAATACTTTGGACAAAAGTGCTTGGTTTCACAGATATGGACCATTTTGGGCAAGCAAGTTTTCGAGAATTGCTGAATTGACACTTAGAGATATTTTGAAGTATGATAAGAAGTTTCACTATTACTTCCAATGAAATAACGACATCAATATTATACTAATTGAACAATATAAAAATTTAGTTTCAACGTAGAAAATTGTCTCACAAAAACAATTTTGCTAGTTTTTATAAAAAAAAAGGAATTTTGTTTGGTGGTGTATCAACAGTTAGTATAGTTCCTGGCTGCTTTGACTCCCAATTTGGCACTATACTATTAAATACCACTCCAGGAACCAGACTAATCAACAAGACAAAAAGTAGCGATGTAATGCACCCTGTTTTCATGTACATGTGATGGTTATTGAAACCAGGTGGAATGATCTTTCACATTATAGACATTTTGAAAATAAATGTTATTTATACAGAATGATGAACAACTTCATTAGAAAAAGTGCTATATTAACAATTATTGATGTGATTGTAAAACAATGACAGAGTCATTAAACAGCCCAGTTTCCTACCCCTCTGGACAGTTTTCTATGTGTCAAAGTAGAATTTTAAAAACATTTTGAAGTCCCTTGGTAACTCTTTGCTTGTGGACCCCTTTGTGCATGAATTTTTGAGAGAGAGGTATATTAACTGAACAGTATATTTATAGCTATGACCCTGCACTACTGCAGAGCAAAAACAAGGATTGTATGCTTAATTATAATAACAATTGCTCCACCTCAATAAACTTAAATATTTCTATCCAGTCAATGGTCAATAACACTAAAGCTATACATATAACTTTAGCATTATGATGACAAGTGGATTGTTTATATGAGACTGATTTAGTACAACTGTCTACTAAACATGGCTAAAAACATCAGGCAATAAGCCCAACTGCATGGATCTAACACCCGCCGGTTACTCCATCACGTCGTTCCCCAGCCATTCTTGCAGAGGTATAATTGCTGTAATCACAAAGAATTCCATCATAAAAATGTCTTAAACACAACACAACCTTAAATTTTTGCCACACATTGTTTGAACTAGTCCAAACAATACTCACACTGAAACAAAGGTCAGTCCATTTTTTCTGCCTCTACCACCCTCCTCCTAGTAGGAAAAACAAACTGACTGAATCTCTCTTTTTGATCAGTTTCCGAATCTTCTCAAGTATGGAAATTTGATAGGTGGCAACCTGATTATTCTTGGAGATTTCAACTTTCACTTTGACTTCTCCTGGAAACCCATACACATCAAAACTCCCTCGATTCCATTCATGTTTTCAACCCTAAACAGTCAGTTAACCAACCCACCCATAAACATGGTCACATTTTAGACTGGATTCTTCATAGACCTGATGATAATATTTATTCTAATGTCAACCCTTGAATTCCACGAATTTGCATCAGATCACCTCTGCATTAATTTATATGCCATCTGGATGTACCAGTCCCTAACCCTCCACCTTTATTTGCAACTAAGAGAAACCTCAGTATGATAAACAGAACCAAACTAATGCATGGAATCCAAACAAAACTAACAACTTGCTTACCTCCTACAGCAGAACAACTCGATAACTGACTGTGCTCATTGCTTGAAACACATGCCCCAGACATCAAGTGCAGAGTATCAATTCAAAAGTGTTTCCGTGATATACATTGTAGCAGTGTTAGGGACCAGCTTCGCACTGCTAAAAGAGACTGCCGTAAAGTGAAGAGCCGCCAAAGCGGCTTTCGACCAGACTCACTATTTATAAACAAATCAATGAAGCTGCTACGAAAAACATCATGAACATAGTCCATTTAGCCAAATTATCCCACTACTGTACTAAGATCATGGAGAGTTCCAGCAGCAAAGAGCTCTACGAGATTACTAACAAACTGATGTCAAGGAACAAATCTACACCACTTCCAGCTACCTTCTCTCCAGTAGAATTTCTGGACCTGTTTGCAGATTTCTTTTGTGATAAGGTACGAACCATTTGAGATAAGCTTGACAACACAATTTCAATTGACTCATCATCACCATACAGCTGCGATACAGAATTTCAGTGACAATCGTAGCTGCATTAGAACCTGTCTCTATGGATTTAGTACAGACAATCATGATGAAGAGTGCACCAAGGTCATGTGAACTTGATCCAATTCTAGCATCTCTGTTGCTTGAGTGTTTAAATCCAATACTGCCTTCACTAACTGATGTTATTAATACCTCTCTCTCATCTGGGGAATTCCCATCATTTTTCAAAACTGCCATTGTAAAGCCTCTGCTCAAGAAACCAACACTCGACCATAACGATTTAAAAAGAACTACTGCCAAGTTTTTAATATCCTGTTCATATTAAAAATCTTAGAAAATGTTGTTCTAACCCAACTTGTATCTCATCTGAATTCAAAGTCTTTTTAGCAAATTACAGACTGCATATCGCCCTTGCCACAGTGCTGAAACTACTCTTGGGAAAGTAGTTCATGACATTCTCTGCAGCATGACACAATAGACCACGATATATTATACTTTACTGTTTCCAGCATATATTTGGCATGCAAAATACAGCCCTACTGGGGTTCAAGTCATACTTAGTCAATATGACACATATTGTATCTGCAAATAGAATACACTCCAGTCCAGTTGATCTATGTTGTGTTGTTCCAAAGGGTTCTGTCTGGACCTGTTCTCTCTATTCTATACACTCAGCTGCTCTCAAGAATCATAAATCATCATCCTGTGAATCAACAAATGTACATTGATGACACCCAAATATACAAATACTACCATCCAAGGAGTAGAGAGGTGCAATTCTGAAATCATGGATGACATGTAACAAGCTGCTGATGAATGATGACAAAACAGAGGCCATTCTATTCACAACAAAACGACTCTCGTTCACATCCTTTACCTCAAAACAATAAATATCAGCAAAACCAACATTAATTCACAGTCAGTATGAAACCTAGGTGTTACTCTGGACAGTATTCCACATTGCACCAACATATCATCAACATATGCAACATTGCATATCATGAGCTGAGACGCATCAGCTCCATTCAAAAATATCTTTCAGTTGATGCCACTAAAACACTTTCTGGTTCATCTCGATATCTACTCCAGAAACTTCAAAAAGCACACCTCCCCACTGCTCTGTACCCTACAATGGCTATCCATTCAATCCAGAAAACACAAAATTTCTTCTCTGTGCTACATTTCATTAACAGACTCCAGTGCAACACACCTATTTGGCCTCATCCATGTGTATACACCAGCAAGATACTTATGCTCCTCTTCTGACAATCGTATACGGTACTCATGATTCCCACTAAGAAAACAAAGTCATATTGATAACACTCTTTTGCATACCAGGGCCCAGCAACATGGAATTGAGAATCACCAATTGAAATCAGACATAAAGACACAGTGATACTTTCAAGAATGCTCTTAAAACTCACCTTTTTTGACTGCAAGAACAAACTTAAAGACCTAATAATGTTTCCTACCTTAAATATTTTCAGCAGTTTTTGTTTTCTAATTTCATGGTGTTTTGTCTTTTGTAGTCATATCTTTATAGATGTTGTAAAGTGCTAAGAGTTTCTATAGATTAGGTTCTATACAAAGTCCTCATCATTATATTATTGTTTTAAATACTGTATTTCTTCAATATTTGCCTTTCAAACCTCAGCAATTCTACAGAAAATGCAGACTCCTGCAACAAATTACTCTGATACACACATAACTAAAGCTGCTGTTATACATTTTGTTGATGGTTGTTGAATGGAAATGATATTTACAATTTCATTTACTATTTCCTATCTTTTAGAAATGTGACTCATATGTTAATAGATTATTCTTTACCCATGAAATCAACTTAATGGCAACCATGGTACCAAAGACTGTACTATTTACGGAGAATCCTTTAGGCAGTTTCAAACCTGCTGCTAGGTTAATTTCAAGTACATTACAAAATCAATACTCATAAACAGTTTCAAATAAAGTATAATTCAAGATTTAATAAAATATTCTGATTAAGTATTCAAATTAAAATGGAATTTATTTTCTTTATGCATCTGGGTGCATATTTCAATTTAAACTATGGATAAATGAGATTGTTTGGTGTACACATGTACTTTAATTATTTACACTAATCAGTTGCTGATTTTATTTTATATCCTGATTTGTCTTGATATTGGACTATAAATTAGACAACATGATGGTACCTTGTGACCACAATCATCGTACTATTTCATGGTTTCATTGTAATAATAACAACAGATAATGTATTACTGCTGCTAAAATTGCATTTTGCCGAGTTTCACTACCATTTCATCATATGCATTTGGTGTCTGAAGTCTCATTGCCATTATAGTAATAACAGAAATAAAACTATCCAAACAAGTCTAACACTGACTACATTGTAGGTCTGTTAAGATGTTATAGTGAAATACAGCGGCATTAGGGCTTTAAATCTTTTGAAAAATATAAATGTAAATAAAGCACAGAGATATGTACAGCAAAATGAGTTCAAATGCAGATATAGTTGGAAGAGATAAAGCACATGTGGACATGTTTTTAGAAAGATAAAGGGATATTTTGACCAGATTTTGGAAATATTTACTATATGTAATGATTTATTTTGGCTCATGGATTTGTAAACACTTACGTTATTTATTTACTAAAAATTATACTGTAGACACATTCAAACTGGCAACATGCTTAAAAATATTTGAGAATCCAACTTTTGAGGATAATTTGAGTACACATATTTTTGTGCAATTAATTGTTTTGCAAAGCAATTGATATAGAGTCCCCGTTAACTATTATTTAAACATCATAGATGCTACCTATGGGTGCTACATTTTCCTAACATCAATCAAGATGTCAATGAAACCATCCTGGCAGTTAATTGTTAAGGACAAGTGCCTTTTACTTCCAAATGCACACCTGTCAAAAAAATCTCATGAGTGACACACATCAAAACAATCTTCAAAAAGCAGATTATTTAGATTCAGGACTAGAATGTTAGCAAATTCATGCTAAATACAAAATATTACAATTACATGGCAACTGGTAAGTCAAAATACAAATATTTATTCCTTATTTGTCAGGTTCTTATTATCATGTCTGCATGAAAAAATTGAGACTGACCTTAAAATTGACAAGCTGGACATGATGTAAAAAGAAAAGAAAATGAAGCAAGGTATGCCTAAAATTATGCTACATATAGAAGCTACATAAAGATGCATATATACTTTTAGTGGCAAGATGTCAGGGTATAAAACATGCAGAAAGTAAAGCTTTAGGGAATGAACATGACACCTTGTCAGCAAATTAGCTTGCACTGAGTTACTGTATTTTACCCAGACCACCAACATTCAATAAAATTTTAAGTATCTTGTATCCCCTATCTCAATTTTATGGACTTGCCCATGGGATAGTATCTTGCAAATTAAGAGCTTGCTCAAACCAAATTTCAGCTTGTCCAGGGAAATGGGAAAGTGAATTTAAAAAAATCACCGTGTAAGACAATCATGTTAATGGTTTGGTTTGGTCTTCTTCACCATAAGTAGATTTTTCTTGTGCCAAGGATATTGGAGTAAAATGGCTTGCCCATGTAAGATGAGTGAACATAAGATTTTCAAAATGGCTACTGTGGTGACCATATTTGATGTTAGAGGCACAATTTTCACCTAAGACCAACTAGAACATGAGATGAATGTATATGTACAATTTCATGGTAATCCTCCAAGTAGTTTAGGAGATGTGAAGTAGGGATAAAAGAACTTGTGTTACCAGACAGATGGACAGCAACTAAATATTAAAACATTATATACAGCATGCTCCAGTGGCCTAAGTGGTTAGAACATCTACCTTAGATGCAGGAGGTCATGGGTTTGAACCTTGGCTGAGTCATGTCAAAGACTTATAAAAATGGTATTTGCATCAGCCTTGTTTGGCACTCGGCATCAAGAGGTTAGTGTTACAACTGATCGGCCTAATATCAGGATAATGTGACTGTGTGAGACATGATGCTATATGTCTGTGGCATGATGCCTCAGTGCTAGACATCACTTTAAAATGACACACTGCAGACATTGTAGCGAAAATTGAAGTTTTTCAAAGCCACATTAAAAATTCAAATCATACACACACATCCTATATGCTCTCCTGGTCTATGACCAGTAGAGCTTAAAACCCAAAAACAAATGAGGCTCAGAGGCACATATAAATACCTAATTGGAATTTAATCTTTCCACCTCACCTAAGTTTATTGATGATTGTCCTCATTATTATTATGGAATGCAAATGATAAATTTAAGTCTAAAAACTGGAACAGTGGCCTTGGCCTTCAAGGTACTGATACCAAATAGGCTTCAGGAGCTTAAAAAACACAATAACTATTCAAAAAGACGTATTTAATAGAACTTGTAAATTGTCTTTCATAATACTGGTGATCAATGTCTGAACAAGAAATTAAAGGCACAATAGCACAGAGTGTCTATAATTTTGTGAATGTCACAGATCATGTAATTAATGAATGTGTCGACTTATAAGCTGAAATAATTCATAAAAATCTAGAGTTTGTGAAGATTCAATTAGGTAATTGATAAATAAATGAGAGAAAATGAATTTTTGTGGGGGCCTGCTTTTAATGAAACTTGTATTTCACGAAATGTTATCGAAGCCGCACATGACCACAAAAATCTATTTGTCATCTTCGTCCAGTGGGCGAGTTATGAGTCATGTGATTATAATTTAAATACCTCATATAAACAAAAATGGCAGACACACGAGACAGTCAAACACGTAAATGTCGCCCGCGCTTGTTGCTTTCTGAGAAGAAACGTCAAAAAACTGTCAGAGAGACCGAACGGGACTTATCAAGGATTCGTCATGTGGACCAGTTTTTTCGATGATGAGCATTAAGGGAAGAGTTAAGACTGGCGTCAGACACTGAAACGGCAAAGTTGTTCTTGGACAGGTAGGCCAATGTCTGTTTTTATATGTTGGTACACATTAGTTTCCTCAGAATCAAGTGCCTGTGATTTCTGTGTATAAGTGTTCTCCATTTTTCAATATCTTGTTCCTACTGTATGGTTCAAAGCACACTGTTATATTAATACAATGTTTGCACAAGGACTTGATTTGCTTTGTAATATTCCCAAAATAGATGTGATCAGCTGATCAATAAAAGACAATATTTCACTCCGTGACTGCATTGTGTGTATTGTATGTTGGGATGGAATATTATTTTTTTTATAGCAGCATGCTCATAAGGTCATTTTGTACATATGTCAGTTATCTTCGTGAGACAGGTTTTTTAAAATTTCGGTGAGGTAACTTAAATACATTTTACAAGCGTTATCAGTATTTATATCATCTCTCTCCTTCACACACATGCCCCTTAGGCTAATGTGACATGCACATTACTTGCATACAAGTTTAACAACCTTTTCATGTAAACATTGGAACAAAAAATACATGTTTACTGTTGAACTGATCCAGTAAAATGTTGATCTCATGCCTATGACAGGCTGAATGCTAAGATTTTATTGTACAACTATTTACTAGTAAATTTATTTTAAAGCATTGTATTGACGACAGTTACAAAAGAATCTCTAGTCATGATAGAAAAGGATATTATAATGCGACCAGAATATATGGATGGCAGGTTGTTACTGTATCAGTTATAGTTCTGAGCTGCAATCAAGTAAGTTTTATTTGTGTCAATTTTTTTTAGATCTGTTATAATGTATCATTGCTAAAATTAAGTATTTCAGTTCTAAGTGTTTAATACAAATTGCAAAGAAACGGATTTCAAATATAATTATAATACAAATGAATATTTATTACATATTTTTAGTTACGAAGTTACAAAGAATGTAACAATGTATTATCCAAAGCATGCAGAATCACGGGGCAGTACATCTTCATGCTTCACATCAACATCTGGCCAAGTGCTTTTACGACATACAGAGAGAATGAAGACACCTTCAATAAGTGCTATTGAGTCAGGAAGGTAAAACTGAAAAATTTCTTGCAGAATTTTCTTTTTTGGGGGAGTGGTTGCTATAGTTGTCATGTCACTGAAAACAATAATGTAACAAATACAATGCTGATAGAAGGACATTTTTAAAACTTTTGCAGCAGATTGAGACCCCACTTCATACTTTTCTTAGTTTGAGCTAGAATAAAAAAAATACCATGGATTTTACTTTCTCAGAATTGGGATAGGATGCCTCAAGTTCAACTGCTACCTGATGCATGGAAAAAGGCTATGTTTACTGTAATTGTTTTGGTTAGGCAAAAAAGTTCCAGTATACTGTGCTGGCTAACCCAGCTGTTTTTCCTCCACCGTCAACTTCCCTCACTACAGGTAAATGAATACTTTGAAAACCAGTGATTGTATACTTTGAAATTGTGATTACATATCACATATGCTTTCTTTATGCTGTTTCCCATTTATAGCTATGTCCCACATGCAGTTCTTGCTAACACCTTCTTCGCATCGATCCACTTTGCTCGTACTGAATGCACATATGACAATTAATTTAAAACAAAATATTGAGATAATTATGAGATGCCATATCTCAATAACTGATTTTAATTGTATGTATAAGAAGTAAATTTCCTCTATGTTCAAATGAGCTACATGTATCTGGTGTACAATTGATGGGAGCTGATATCACTAATTTTGAAGACAATGGGCAAATATAGTTAATATACATTTTTAATACCTTCTTAAAATTTAGTATTCTATTGCAGTGAACATAATTAAATAACTCATTATGAACAGGTGTTTATTATACCTAGAAAAATTATTGTATTCACCTTTTTTTATACTTAGAGCATGGTGTAAAGTTGTATTTTTTTTTAAGGTTAATAATGAAGTCCTTAAAAAAAATGACATTAAATTTTATACATATTAAAAGGCTGCAGGTTTAATACCACCTCACCCCGGGTGAGACTGTATCAGCTGCCATGGTGTCTCCTTGGAAAGAGCACTAAGCTTGGATTTCCTCAGAAGCATAGAGCCAATAAAGTGTTGAAAGTGCTATAAAAATACCAAAAGAAAACCCTTGACAAGAAATTGAAAGCAAAAAGGAAAGAAAAAAAACAATACCTGGCACTCAACAAATATGTTAGAAAGTGAGCAAGTCATTAGCTGAATATTACTTAAGCTGGACATCACAGACTATACATTTTTATTTTATAGGCCAATTATTTTTCTATCTAATATTTTGGATGGAAAGTCTATCACAGTCATATTAAATAATTTGTATGATTTTTTGTGTGTTTGAGAGAGAAATGTAGATTTGTATTTCACCAGTGAAATTTAACTTTAAATTTATTTTCCAAATATGTTTTATCATATATAGCAGTGGTTCACAAAGTGGGGGTGGGGCATGAGGGGTGGGATTACTGAGGAACTGCTAATGCTGAATAATGCTGTCTCAAGTAGTACTTTGGAGACGGAACAAGTAAGAACAAAAACAACCCCTCCTTAGGAATTGGTCATGAGGCTCAAATATTGGGTGAAAACTCAATATAGTTTAACATATGGGAATGCTGGTCACACAAGTTAAGAAAATAAAATTTTCTTTAAAACAGGTATCAGCGTTGTTACAACAAAAAAAGTGGCAGATGGTCTGTCTACCCTTGCAAAGAAAAGAAAACATATCCCCACATCAGGGAGCTTATTCAGAAAGCCCTCATCTGTCGAAAAGCAGGGTATGAGGAGAAGAGAACTTAAGGAAGAAGATTTCAGGAGAATTAGCAGAAACCTGGCACTTCAAGAACCACCATCATCTCAAGTCTTGGTGAAGGAGAAGATCTCTCGATTTTAGCTATGTAATATATGAATGGTGTCTGATATATGGATGTGTCTGCTAAGGCAGATTACACTTTATATACAGTAATATGAATATCAGTTGTTGAAAACAATGTATAATGTATCTGCAAGTGCTGAAAACTTGTGTATTGATAATATACGACCTTACCCATATTGTTTATTGGCAGAATCGACTAGTGTTTAAAAACTTCTGAATGGAAGCATTATTGTTTGATGGGATATTATGTGCAGTTACAATAAAACAAAGAATGAAGTCAAATGATTATGTATTCATTTATATATAAATTTGTGCCTGTAAGAAGTGTTTAAAAAAAGTTAAGGTAAGCCTGGAGGGGATGAAACCAGTGTATTGTCCAAAAGCATCTGGATATTTATCACGTATCCGCCAGACACAGCATAAGGGAATGACACATCTCTGTCCAGACTCCAGTCTTCCATGCTGCCATAGTATGAACTGCCTATAGGTAGCATGCCTGTTCACGTTCATCAAGTCAACTACATCATCAAGTACAAGAACATCCCACCGGTACATCCTGGCAAAGGCAAGTACAGCCTCATCAAGGATTAGAACTTGAAAATTCTAAAAATTATATTTAAAAAAAAAACATAATAGGAACATGCATCTTTTATAAAAAAAATTCCAATGTAAAATAAATATGGCTAAAAAACTGCAACGTTTTTAGTTTGACATGAACGTCGAGCATTCCATCGCAACCTGAACTGATATTAAGTGCTTGGGGAGCATTTCTAGAAGTCAGAGACACCTGCATTGGGATCAAATAGGAATAGCTGATTGCAGATGAAGATAGAATCTTATCTTTCTATCATCATCAGCTTAGAATTGTTTAGCATAGTGATGTACCCACATTGAAACCAGGTAATGAATAGAATTTACTTGATGAGTATCAATTGTGAAAAATAAAACTCCTTATCATTTGCTTATGTGTGCATCTCTGTTTTCGTTTCTGGATGGCTTACAATTTTAAAATTCATTCACAGTGATTGCAAAGAAATAATCCAAGCATGTCTCATTTTGTAAGAAGTCTCGCTAAAATTCATGAAACATTATACGTTAAATAAACTCTGAAGCATATCAAGAATAATGCATTAAGCAACAATGCGCATTATAAACTAAAGTTTATATATTCATTACCGGCAAAGTGATATACAGTGCTGTCTCTCACAACACATCTTTTCCAGGTCAGTGGGCATCTCCCTACATTTTCAACACACATACCAATCTGGCAATCCTGTGTCGGGGGATGGGTGATAACCACCGCACTGCCTTGATCCTGGCTCCAAAACATTTAAGACCAGGCTTGGGTTGAACTGCATCATCTGTAGAAAAAGTTCCCTCAGCCGGTCTGGCTCCACATTTGTTATGATCTCCTGGAATCGGTTTCAAATGTTAAGCATACTGAATCCCCATATGTAAGTTGCACAACAAGCTTGAAAACTAAAAAAAAATTTCAACATTTACAACAATCATGTATTTACATAAAGTGCAAGTTATATATTCATAGTGAGTTGTTACACATATCATGTATAGTGAAAGAGGTTTTCTGTAATGTAGCCCACATACCTGTCAAGTTATTCACACCTTTTGTGATACATATTTTGTACATACAATAACATGCTCAAGAAATACATACGTTATTGAAAGAATTTAAACAGTTTCAAAACTGTCATTACATCAAGAAAATGTGTTATTTTCTAAATCATTTACAGTATTCACCCAAAACTGAATGCAAATCAGACAGGGCAATTAAAATTTGTACCCAAAAGGTTATATGAAATATGAAATATTAAAAAATTCTGTTTCTTGCAAGTCTTCATGTCATTCTAAAATCTGGGCAAATAAAACATTCTTGCATTCTTAAGTTTTTATGTTTATAATGATAGTGCATACATAATATTATCTTGATATATTTTGGCATGCATCATTTTTAAAACAGAAGAATAAAGCGTAGTCATTATTTTACAAGGCTTAAATAGATATATGAATTTTAACAGGTCTAAAATTAAAAATTATAAATGTATTACTTAAATTGGAAAAGGGGCAGGTTGACCTTGACAGTATCAAATATTTGTTGTGTATGTGACTAGTATAGATCACTTCTACCTATATATGACATGATTTTAGCTAGTTTATATTTGATTATCACAGGAATTTAAAATCGTACCACAAGCATTTATTTACTTCACTCTATGTATTTTGCTACATATGGTTACTTGAACTCCTAAAAAAATAGCTCTATACTATCAGTAAGTAGTGACTATCATAGACAAAATAGATGACATGTATTATATAAGGCGGCCATATAAATGAGGTGGCCTCTGTATTTTCAATGGTATCTGTGCATGGTTTTCCTTATCAAATGATATTGGGGTGGGGTGGTGAGTAGCAACAAAACATAAAGCAGTTTAAACATACATTGTTTGGTAAAATAATCCTTCAATAGAAGTATTGTTACGTGCTTAGGCTTGAATAAACAGTAACATAGAAAGAGTGAAAATAGCAAGCTTGTAAAAACTTAATAAACAATTTATTGAGCACAAATATTTTCCAGAAAAGAAAAATAAACTTACGGTTTTAAGAATCAATTCCAAAATTAATCCAAAAATAATTCAAAATATAATTCACTAGTATAATTGCAAAAGTCCTGGTAATAAAATGTCCTATAAATTCCCAGTTCGAATCTTAGTCAAGCATCCAAGATGGAAGATGATGTCAAATGATGAAGTCAGTTCTGGTCTTATGAAATTCAATGAGCACAATAATTTTCCAGATAAATAACAAAATAAATCCTCTCGATCCAAACGAATTTAAATAATTTCCAGTACAAGGTAATTTAAAATAAATCAAAATGACACACAACTTAGTATTCTAACAGCCCAACTTCTACTAAAAAGTTTGCTCTAAAACATCATTTATATACCTGTTTTTACGTAAACAAGGAAGGGGTCACATGATCTTCTAGAATCTTGAGAACAAATTTATGTTCCAAAAATCTCGTACACACCGTATGACCCAGATGAGAATCAGTTATTTTCACTCTCAAGAACTAAATATAGAAAGATGTTTATAACAAAGCTCCATAATGTCCTTGGAATCAACCAATCATTTTAAAAGCTTGTTTACAACTCTGAAGCCAGGTCAGAAATGAGGTCAATATCTGGTGTTTATTTGTGAAGTACAGGTCATCTCCCAATGAATGAATCTTAAACTTAAAATGTCAAATTTGAATCTGACAAACAAACAATTAAAATAAAAATAAATGACTTAAATCAAATATACATAACAGTATGCATTTTGTAAGTTATGCAAAACACTTCTCACATGTATATATTAGAGTCTTTGCCAAGTACCAAACATTTTTCAATGTGTATCAATACTTGTTTTGCAAGGTATAAATAAACATTTACCCTCATTCTTGTCTGCCTTGTCTGAACTATGTGTAGAGCTTAGTCAGCGCTGTTTTCAAGCTGCACTGCATGTCTTCTTCCTCTTCCCCCTCTGGTTCTTGCTCCATGCCTCATCCTTCCTCTCCCTCTTAAAGGTTGCTCCGGACTTGAACTTGAAAGTGAACTGATTTCAGTCTAGGTAATAACAAAATTTCTACATTTTAGTTTATCATTTGGTGGGTATCTTCTGTATTACATATTATAATTACTACCTTAGTCCAGTTGTCTCTGTAGTGAATTTTTATATGTAAAATTAATTTCATAATTATACAAGTAATATATTCATACTTACTTATCAAACTTATAGGAATATAGTGCTATTTTAGAATCAGAAATTAATACATGAGAGTGTGTGATTTGATGGATGTTTTCTGTGCTGGATCAGGTCATCGTTTGATTTTTTTTATCCGAAATTCCTAGATGGGCACCAAAGCTAAATCTCTGTATATTTACTCAGGGTGCATAATACCCTATAAACATGTGCAAGGATAAAACCAGTCTATCCTCTAGGGGTACAAGTCTTAGAGCCAAAAATCTTGTTGGTGTCAAAACTGGGTTATAAAAAAGAACTTTGGTATCAAATTAAAAAGTTAAGGGTCTCTGAAGCACTAATGAAGGTAAAGGGAAACACTGAAAATGGTGGTCAAACCTTAAGTGACAATGTGACTGCACGTTTGTGTGTGTGTGTATTTTTTTTATGATCTATCCCGGATTCCATACTCCAGTCACAAATTTTAATAAAACTTATTTATAACCTTATTTATGTAAGGTATAACTTGGAGAAGCATAACAAGAATTCGTTTCCGCTTTGCTTGAAACACCAAAAAGATGAGTGTTAGGGTCCACTAGTGATAATCTAGTTAGAATTTATAAATTGAATAATGAAATTACTAAGTTGTTAGCATTTTTAAGTTCGCAAGATACTTTTCCTTTATAAAATGGGGGCGGGGGTATGTGCGGGATTGCTAAATCAAGTACAAAACACATCAATTTAAATCATTCTTGTACCACAAACAACTATTTAAATATAACCATAAGAGTAGTTTTAATTAAATTTCAACATTTCCTCTTAAAATTAAAAGTAGAAAGGAAATGATAAGGAGAAAAGAATGACATGTAAAGAAGATCATACTCACTGTTGTTGACATTTTGTGGCTTCTTGTAGCGTGGTTGTGTTTTACGTCATCAGCAGCAGTGTACAGAATTTTGCATATAATTATGCAAATTTCGGTCAGCGGAATGATGTGTGTTATTCATTCGGGATCTGCCGATCACTGCCGAACGCGATTTCAATATGGAGACAATAGATTCGTTACGCTTTGTACGAAGATTTCAGAGAGCTCATATTTCATTAAAAGAACCTCTACGTACTTGATATTACCCTAAAATTACCTTTTAAATAGTATTTAATCAGGTGATATACATAAATGTCCAAACATTTTTGTAAGCAAATTCACCCTCAGCTGCACTATTGTGCCTTTAAACAAATTTAAAAAATTAAACAAACGAACAGAAAAAATTTACTCTTGGAGCATTCAAAAGTGTCAACTTTGAACTGTCATGAATGGTATAAATTTGTGGGTTTGTTTCAGTGACCAACATCATACATGGGTCAAATTTGAAAACATAGTGGCAAAAATAGTATCATCATATGGAAGGCATTTTTTAAAAAAATTATTTTGATCAAAATCAAAGAATAAAACTTAACATCAGCTGCTAAAAGTTACAAAAATGTTTGCACCCACATCAAGCTCATCATACTGCAGACATATAGAGTTTGTCGTGGGTAGGTGTACAAGCTATAACATTGAAACACTGCGTCAATTAGAGTGGTCTGTCTTGAAATCAGTGATAAAACTTAAATAGTAAAAGCATACTTTACTGCACTTGGTTGACTTATTTTGTATGGAGTTGTTTCTGCAATCATTCTCGCTCTATAGGCAGCTGCAAGAATAAAATTAAGCATAAATTAAGAATTGTATCAGGAATATACATGGATCTGTTTCATCCCAATAAATTTCCATGTTTTCATATTAAGGATTGACCAAAATGATGTCACAACTCTAGCACAGCTGATGGCAAAAGATATTGTGAAAGGCAGGGTTGAAGTCAACAAGTAGGCCTGACATCACTCACCTGACTTCCATAACTGAACAGCTGACCATTTCACCAAGCAGACTTGTGTAATATCATAAAAGCACACTGTATGTAAATGATTCCCAGACTGGATCTGGTTTATTTTACAATATCCTGACAAAGTTTGAAAAGATAAATGCATGATTAATATGCACAGTCTCTTGCTTATAATCAGTCATCTATGATCATGGTGATACAGACCCATTTAGCAAGTTTTAAAGAAGATCATGGATGAGAGGATAGCAAAGTATGAAGCTCAGAAAATCAAAAGCAGCACACCTCATTAATATGCACAGAACTTATGGAACCTGCCTACAACAATAATGTAGTTTTTTGAGGAAATAGTTGTAAAAACATGAAACAAATTCTAACCATTTAAGTGTCTCAATATTTATTTCATTAGAATTATTGAAGAATTATAGTGAAAATATAACAGAAACAAGTTATATTTCAATCATTAAGTGTACTCTTTATTACAAATTTGTCGGGCCCTGAGTGGCTGAGTGGTCTAAAGCACTCTTTGGTATGGATCACTGCCATCTCACCTCTGTCTGCATGGGTTAGAGTCTCAGGTTCAGCCAATGTTTGTATGTGAGAAAGCTTGCCAATTGCTTCTCGTGGATCAGTGGTTCTTTCTGGTGTTTGCTGGGTCCTTCCTCCACCAATAATACTGGCCGCCATGTAAAGCCTATCATGTATATACAGTATAGAAAGCTTAAATTAATTTATATACAGAACATTATGTAGAATATGATTTTTTTAAAAAAAATATACCGTGTTTCATTTATGCCTGTATAAACATTGTAGATACCATGTCCACAAGTAATACCTAAAGATTTAAAACACAGAAAGACTGTGTGAAAGAGAAAACTGAGTGAATTAAAAATAAAAATAATAATGTAATGTTAAGCATGCATTGATGCTCATTTTTTAAATATACTTAATTCAATTTGTTCACATGGGTCAATGGTTCTTTCAGAGTTTTCGTGGGTTCTTCCTCCACCATTAATACTGGACACCATGTATAGCCTATCATATGCTGAAAATTATTAAACCCTACAACAACAATCTTACAAATTTGTCTATGCGTGAAATCTGAAAGCTTTGTTTGTGGAACTTTTGTCTGCAGTATTTGTACATGCGTCGTTGAAGATATATATGTCACACTCTGGTGACACAGTACTGATTTGATTTAAGTACAACCAGAATAGTGAAATATGCAATATAAAAATGATTTTTTAAACTTGCCTTGTAAATATTTTAACAAATTCAAAGCATGATATGTGTGGACACAGTATCAAAAATGTAGCTACACTCATTGTGAAAGCATTGTATATTTAGAAAGCACAATAGGTATATCAGGAAAAATGTTCACTGTCTAAATTATTTACAACATTCTTCAATGATCATCTTCCTCAGGATACATTACTTTTTTCTTTAATCTCACTTTGCAAACTGTTTATTTCTAGCATAACATTAAAAAATCACCTTTAAAACATGGTCTAAAATTTTTAATAGGTTCAAAGTCGAACATGCTCTCCACATTTTGTGCATCCTTTAGGACATTAAATAGTATGCCTAAGGAAAAGGAACTGTGATTAATAATAACTAGTTCAATGGTCTCCTGATTAATATCAGCGTTTGTGTATATGCATACCACATCTTTAATCTTTATTTATTTTTCCACGATTGTACACAAAGAATTCAAACCAAAAGAGTTTAAATGTATTTGTTTGTCTTCAACTAAATATATTTGTTGAAGGTATTATCTTTTTGCAAATACTTCAAGATACATGGTCATGCATTTCATGTATCTGAAAGACAATCTATTAGTATTTATTACAACTCATTTTGTTACAAGAACTGAGCAGATGGCTTAATTTAGAGGAGTTATATCTTTGAATAACAAGTTAATTTGGATTTTAATGACTCAATAAATTTTTATTAAAAGTGTAGAGGGATATAGAAAGTGTAAGCGAAACATACTCTTTCTTACAAGTGTGTCTGTGTGAATTTTGAAGGCATGATTTGTGGACATTGTCCACTGGGCTGATGCATTGTTCAAATATATAAATGTTGAGAAAGCATTAAATGAACAAAATAATCATGGAACGTAGGATGTAAATCAAAGTTCTCAGAATTTCATGCACCTTTCATGATATTTAAACAGCATGCCTTAGGACAAGAAACTGTGATAAATCTGCTTCAATGCTCCCTCAAATAATATCCGCAATTGTTTATATTTCAACTACATCTTTGAGGAGTTTACGCTTAAAATTAAAACTGTGGTGTCTACCACAATATTTAAAATGGATTCTTTTGTCTTCTCCTAAATATGTTTGTCATGTCACATTTCATACAAGGTGTGCTAATAAACATGATAACATAAAAACTTTGTAAATCGTTAGAATGAGATATGGGCTGTATCATCTTAAAATTATATGGCTGAATGCTGTAGAACTACGATGTAGCCACATGAGAAGATATTGTTTTATAAAAATTATATTGGTATGTTTATGAGGATAAAAATGTATGCAAACTATCTGTAATATGTTGCTGAAACGTCTTGTTAAAGAATCTTTCAGCTGCCAGTGACATGCTAATGCCAGAAATAAATATGACTGGCAATTCAATATATAACCGGTTTTACCTGCCAAATCTGTTTAAATATTATATCATAAATGATGCAAATACAACTGGCAAATACCTATTGTGGTAATAAAAAAAGGAGTTTCATTCTTTATATGTGCAGACATGGGCACCCACAAATAAGGGAAAGAAGGGGCACTCCCCCTCCCTCCTAATTTCACCTCTAAACATGTTATGACCTAAACCTAATATCTGATCAACCCCAAAAATAATTCTGTGGGCACTCCTGTGTGCAGATGATGCTCCTTAACTGAAAGGAACGTGTATGTACTCGTGGCCTTTTTTCTTTTTCACAAATTTATCCAATAAATCTTCATACAGAAATTTTGCAGTGTTTCTGAGTGCTTATCCAAAATATATTTTCAAATATGCATGTTTGTTTATCTGACTCATTCGTGAGGTGCAATAAGGTATGAGTTGACAGTTTAATAAATGGAAAATCACTAAATTAAAGGTAGTGCATGCATTATTACGAATTGCCCGAATAAAGTATGAGAATAAAAAAATTAGGTGATTATACATGTATAAGCAATGCAATAAAACTCAATATGCAGTTGATGTGGGACAAAAACTATGATGGGGTAACTAAATTAGGAACAAAATTGTATCATTATTGAGACTATGGATTTTTATAACTTTTCTGGGTCAATGCTTCTATTTCCATGAGATTTACTCATATTAGCAGCCTGTGAACTACTATCATTACTAATCCACGAATGTGACGTGATTCAACCAGGAGTCATACAGTCACCATCAAAACTGCCATTTTACAAACTAACATTCTCAACTGTAATCCACTTGCCATTTACAGATTTGCAATTAGTAAATCAGACAGCCATTGTTGAGCAGTCTCATTACTGATTTTACCAACCATAGCCTGCATTATGATGATGGCAGCACAACTGCTTTTAATCTTGCTTGAGTCACTGATTGTTATAATTGACCTTGAAGTGGTTGAGCCACTTGTAATTCTAGTTTGTTTTCATCCGATTCAAAATTTGTAATACTATCAATGACATGCACTGCAATCTGTTTTGCGACTTGAGCAGTGGATGATAACAATCTCGAAAGTACTTTTGGCAAACCTGTAATCATTCTATGAAAAAAAATCACACAATTCAGTAAAGATTGCGCAAATAGGTTCACTAGCTTGGATTATACACATCAATGTACAACTGTCATTATATTAAATATAAGGTTGATCTCTAATGTAAAGTTGTATGGTCAATGTTTGTTTCAGCAAGAATATCCACAACGTGCTTGCCTTGATGCACAAGAACAAAAGTGTCAAATTATTATTATGAATGAAAGAAACGCAAGTACTGTGGGCGTAATTGACAGCAAATCACTTGGTTCCACAGTTGATGAAAACCCAAAGAGTATATAATCCAGGTGGGCTATGCCTGCTGTTTCAGAATTGCTTTTGTAACTACCACTTGCAGCGCCACATATTAAATTGATCTGAATCATTGAGGTAATTCTGACAATATCATGTGCGATATGATATGTAGTCCCTTTAGATCCTGCATGTAATAAATGTTCAATTTCTGGAATAGCATTAGGCTAATCAAAAACTGTTCTCAATGACTATAGTCTGATGTCAAGCAAATACTGTGGAGATTATATTATGATCATGAAGTTAAGAATCTTTACTGGTCAACACTGAAATTCTTCATCAGACCTCATCATTGATTCAGGTAATGTTGTATGTTGGTGTAGGAAGTTCTACCATGCCCAAAAATGATCTACCACTAGTGAAAATATAGATGTGTTGTTTGTGGTAAGACCACCAAAGATGGCATTGTCCAGAATTCCTTGTATAATAGTCCAAATATTGAGCACTTGTTATTTCCACTGAAATACAACATAAAACTCATCTGCTAACTTACAAAAGGAATTATTGTGTGAATGACTCTGAAAATTGGAATGATATGATTGCTTAATTTTATCCTCAAATAAACTGTATATTGAGACTATTTTTATTAACAGACTCAACATGACAGCATGTAGTATTGGCTTTGCATCTACTTAAGAATTTTCACCGGACCTCTTGCAACCAATGGGCAGCTATATAATTATTCTGGAAATGTAGAAATCCCAACAGTCACTGAGAAACAAAGGCATTTTAAGTCTTTTTATTAGGACAGGTTTAGAATCTAAAATTTGAACATCATGACAGACTTTGTTTGAGTTGGTATATCCGGGAACAAGTACTCATATCAACATATTTTCTAATTTAATTGATTAAATATAGTTTGAATAACATGCTGTGCATTCTTCTCTGGCCCCTTGTTGGGCCCCTCTTTGTCTACTATGTTTGTTCTGCCAGACATGAAGTCATTGCAGCCAGTATATGTTACTAAGCTAGTAACTAAATTTAGATATGTTGTCATACTGAACCAATCAAATGACCAAGCTGGAGCATGTGATTAAATATTATATAAGTTGTTAGAGTCGGTCTTACAGCAGCTGGGATGCCTGTCGAGATGCATGCTTTTCAGTGTAGATGCTGCATTTAACTTAAAATTATCTGTGAAAAGAACCACCCTCCTCCTCCATTCACGATGTTATTTATTTGGGGCATTTTCTTGCATAGCATGTTGTTCCAGTTTTGTTCTGTGGTGCATTGCACAGATTCCTGCATTTACAGCTTTGCTTTTGAACCACACTTTGCCTGGGGCACAATGGAGATGCTTAGCAAAATTAGGCCATATATACTTCATGCACACTTCCCATGGTCCATGTATGGTGTATCGACTGATGTTTGTTATCATGGCAATCAATGGGATCAAACTCATAGAGTTTTGGTTATTAGTGTCCCCATAAACCTCATATCAGCCCTTGCAGCTTCACATACCAGTGTCAGACACTCTTCACAACCCTACAAACTCCCCAGAGTCTCGCTTCCTGAGGTATTCCTATGGAACTGGGGGCCATTGCCAAGTTTCATGCATTCACAACTTGACTTTGGAACCCCAATTTATGTCAGTACTTAAGATACTCAACTATTTATGCCCATATATACTTCATGCACACTTCCCATGGTCCATGTATGGAGTATATTTTGATGTTTGTTTTCATGGCAATCCTCAGGATCGGACTAGAGTTTACGTTATCAATGTCACCATAAACCTTGTATCAGCCCTTGCAGTTTCACTTACTGGTGATGGACACTCTTCACAACACTACAAACTCCCCAAAGCCTCTCTTGCTGAGGCATTCGTATACAACAAAAAACTCAGAGCTGGGCTGGTGCAGTGTGCTATGACAGGTCTTACCCCCATTATGCCAATAGAGTGTCTATTGAACATATGTATTGTGTATTATTTAAAAGTTGCTTTAACTCATTTTTCCCCTCTGCTTGTAGATGTGAAAGTTTATTATCAAGATTTTTTTATATTTCTGAATTTTTAAGACTGATTGAACCAAAGTCATTAGATTCCAGTTGTATGTCATCATTTAAATCAACATTATGTGGGACAGAAACAACTAAATTTATTGAATAATTTACAAAGTTATCTCAATAAACAATTTCCTTCAACAGATTGAAATAACAGAGTTGTTTCCCTTTGGAGCATAAGTGACCTCATCAAAAGCCTGACCACTACATTGGCAGTCGAAGGAATAGTTTCCTGAACAACTTCATTCTCAAGCGCTCTTTTTGCCCTACCTCTAGTAACTGCACCGGGTATAAATCAGTGAAAACATTTTTAATAGGATCAGATATTTTGATCCAAACAAGGCGTATTACTTACAACTGGATTAGTCACAACCTTATCTCCATTTAAGTCATTGCTTAGCAATAAATGAACACCCTTGATGTGTAAGGAAGTCAGAGCGTCAACAGTCTCTGACCCTAAAACTAAATCTGCTGTCAAATTAACATTATGGAGATGAATCTGATGAAAACCACTCTCTACTCCCTGAACAAGAACACTTTCCGAAGAATAAATTGTCTCAGACAAATGGTAAAGTACCTAACAATAAAATAGTTATAAGCTCCCTTGTCGCTTAATATTTTAATAGGTATATATACATGCCAATCCCTAACAGGTAAAAGCGTAATCCAAGTGGTCAAAAAGCAAAATTCAGGCAGAAAAAGCGCAATCCACATATAACATGCTAAAACTTTAATGAACAATGATTTATTTGCCCTCTCGTCTTTTAACATCCTTTACTGTTTCAAGTTTTCATATGCAGCACTTTTAGCTTTACACATACATCAACTAGAATCCATCTGAAGACTTTTAATGCCAAATATTAAAATTCTTTCCACACAGCCTGTAATAGACATCCCTTGATACCCTGATCTCTTCACATTTGGAGAAATCTATTTTTTGTTTCGTTTATTTTTTTGCCTTTTTCTAATCCATCTGTGAAATTATTTGAAAGGAGATATTTTTGCTCTCATATATGCATTGACTAAACTAAAATATACTTTTTAGCACTAATACCTTTAGACTGGTTCTCCACTAGATATGAGATAGAACAAAGAATCTGTACATAAAAATTGAAATTAGAAAACTGGTCTAATCTCTCCTCACTAAGCTATACAACTGCTATAAATAGAATATAAGGTCGAAAGTAGAACCAGGATGTTTCTTGGTTACAAGATAGATGCTATAAATTGAACATGATACTGTTAGGAAAGTGCACACAAGTCTATGGACAAGCGTATTTTTATAATGTAGTTATGTAGAAGCTGTCTTTTCTATATATAAAAAACTGAGTATAATGGAATGTTAATAAAAAAAGAGAAACAAATAATTGATTTTTTGTGTAAAGGTGAATATACCAAAAAAGCAAAATCCATATACGTTTACGTATAAAGTGTAATTTAGTGTAAAAAAAACATACTGATTATGCCAAAAGTGTAATGGTTGGCATGTATGGGTATAGGACTGGTTGAATCATCAATAAGTGATATAGAACTCTTTGATATGAATGGTTCATAATTCTCTATAACAGAATCAGACTGGGTTTTTTTTGACCTAACAAATATATCATTTCTAATACTTGAACATAACCATGACCTATGAGAAACAATATCATTTGGTACTGCCCTGTCTTTATTCTGGTTTTTTTTTATATTAAACTTAAAGCAATCAGAAATAATGTGCCCCATTATTTTGCAATAAATGCACATAGGAAGAGATAAGGATTTCTGATCAGTCCTATTCTTATCAAACTTTGGATTCTTATTAGGCATACCAGATGAAAATCTGTAAGTACTAGCTTGAGATTTGGTCTCTTATTAACCATCTGATGAGAGAAAAATGTGTTGACAAATAAAATTTGAGAACCATGAAATACAATCAGCTAAATGAGCAACATTTTCTGAATTATCTATGTTGTGTTCATCAAGGTAAATTTTTGATGTCACAATGGACATAGTTCTTGAACTCTTTCACTAATTTAAGTTGTCTAAGTTTGTCATAATCTTTATCAATCCTTAAAGATGTAAACTAATGGAAAAACAGTTGTTCTTTTTCCCCAAGTTAACTCGACATGTTTGGCTATCTTCTTTCTTGCAATTCCAAATCCTCTGTCAATATGCCTCATGTACCAACTCATAACCTTCAAGATACATTCCTTGACCAATTCATTCACATCCAGCACTTGCTTGTACTGACAGTGAAGTATAAAGTTCATGTGCTTAACTACACTCTGTAATAATAAAGTCCAGTACTCTCTTGGCTATTTAAAATTCTTGGTGATTTTACAAAATGTGAAAAATATTTATTTTGTGCTCCTTAGTAGGAGATATTAATCTAATATTTAGTGTGAAATGTAAAAAAGTCAATGATCATGAGTGGAATGGTTCATGCTTGCCAGTTCTATTTATTTTTTTATTAAATTGCATTTCCACATACTGGTACTCCAAGAACCTATACGTCAAGATGGTGTTTTCCAGAATTCCTTCAAATAATTAATAACAGTTCCAGATTAATATTATTATAGCCCAAATAATGAGCACTTACTATTTCCACTAAACAGGCCAAAAGAAATATCTTTACTTTTGAATAATATATAAATACAATATAAAACAAGTCAACAGGAACACTGTGAGTGACTCTAAAAATCGGAAACAATCTGATTGCTCAAGTTTTTCCTTATATAAACTGTATATTGCAACTGTACTTTGCAATAGACTCCAAGTTACATCTTATGCTATTGATTTTGCATTGAATTAAGAATATTCATATGACCTCTCACAACCAGTGGGAAGCTAAAAAAAATTATTTTGAAAACCAAGAAATCCCATCAGTCACTGAGAAATTATGCCATAGGAGCCATTTTAAGTCTTATTATTAGGTCTGTTATTAATAATAGTCAACACATATGTAACACCTATTTCTAAATCCTATGCAATTTGTGTTCTTAACACAGCCATGTCACATACACAATATATAACAAAATATATTCTATGCAGTTTACAACTACATGTATTAATAAAACTTTCTAAAATTAAATGCAATGATGTACCAGGAATTACAACAAAAAAAAACAGATACGTGTATATATAACAACTGCAATACAACAAAATGCTATTGTCACATCTCCACATTCCAGGCAAATGGCATATTAGCACACTCGAGACCTCAGTTACATCAACACATTCAGTGTTAGAGCCTATTTTAAATACCATTGGAATTGAATTGGGATTCAATTCATTTGTGTTTTTAATTAACTTTTTCCTTCTATATAAAAAAATTGGTTGCAGAATTTTTAAAACAAACTTATTAGTTCACACTCTTTTCATTTACTTAGTTTAATATCATAGATTCATAACAGAAAATTAAAGGTGTGTGTATGGGATACAAATTTCTCTAAAACATTGCTTAAAACTTTCTTTAGCATTTTTCTTTTAGAACTTGATTTTATTATGTCATATATTTTAGAAATCTGTGTTGAAACCAAAAAGCTTTTGCAGATTCATCTTAAGTGGAGAATTTTACTTAAAATTCTACCCTAAAACAGTATCCTTGCAAAAAGGATGAATTGCTATAACTTGCCAGGCAATAAGATTCTTTTGAGGTAATGCTTCTACATGTATAACGAAACAATATAAAAATATTTGGGTTCAATATTTGGTAAAAAGAATGTTTGATAAAATTGCTTTAGGTAAGTCAATTTCTGAAATGAAAATCACAGAATTGAAATTAAAACAGAAGAAAGAAATAGAGTTTTAAAAAATTCAGCTTCATAAAGAAAAAGAGAGACAAAATGGAATTAGAGAACAGAAATGATAGAGACAAATGCTCTCTTGATAAAAAAATCCTAAACCTCCATAATGACACTACTTTGAATACTCGAGCTGAAGAAACCTATTGCACACATTGTCCAACCCTTATTGGTATTTTGCAAAACATACCTACATGCCCTTCTGAATATATTTATAGATCTAAATATCTTTGCAAGCCTATGAACATAGATTCACTTTGTTCTATTTTGTCAGTGTATAGTGGTGATGAAACTTGTGGTAACCAGATATCCATCTCTAGTATTTTCCAGCTTGTATTAAACTAATATTCATAATCTTAATAAAATGTTTATATACAGAAGAGCGGGTGTTTGCAAAGAAAATAATGGGGCTTTTCAATTTAAAATAGTTACACTTTAGTGATTACACACACACACACACACACACACACACACACACACACAAACACACACACACACACACACAAACACACACACACACACACACATATATAGGGAGTTTGTAATGGAAATGGCAGTACATTTTGATTTTGATTTTCTCTCTCCCTCTTTATGAAACCATTAAAATACAAAAATTTCACCACTACTACATTATTTGCTAGATAATATATTTTTTACTTACTGCATGTCTGACAATATATTTATATGAATAATATAATTATGATGGAATTGCTCATTTCAACAGGAAAAAAGTTACTTTCATCACAAAAAATGTATTTTTTCTTCTCACTCTGGCCCATATTATATTATTTTATGCTGACTGGAACTACCTTTCCTTGTGAAAAAGTATGTTTATAACAGAAGTATATTGTTGTTGCAAAAGCTAACGTTTTCATGAAGAGCTTTTGATTTGAAAGATCATGCTATGCCAATGACATGAACATTTATTACAATACACTAATTTTTCATCGTATCTGTGGACAAATGGTTCACAACCTGATACACAATAATATACACACAGCATTATGGACATGGTGTCCAGAAATACAACTGAGTGTTCATAATGTAAATATTTTGAAACTCAATAACTCTTTAGTTTACTGTGTATAGAAAATATTTGGACATAAAATGCAACAATAGAGTACATTTGAAGCATGTAAAGTGTGTATTTGCTATTTCAGTGATTATTTGTCCACAATCCAGTCCAAGTTCAGATGGTTAATAAGTACAAATAGCAATTCACAAGTGTGTGTGCATGTGTTGTGCAGGTACAGGGGGTGAGAGGACCACACCTTCTGCTGTCTGGTAGTATCTTGGAATTCAGACACTGCACTACTTCCCAAATCATTAAATCTGTAAGTAGCTGAGGTCTGAACAAGCGAAGCCCCAGTTTGCCTCTCCAGATGAGATAGAATCCAAGTATCTTCAGCCCTCAAAGACACAGGACACAAGTCCAGGGGTAATATTGCCCAGCACCCAGTAAAAAACCAGTCCTTTAAATATTATCTGGTACTCTGTTCATCAAATCAGTCCACTTCAGAGATGGGAATTACATTGCCCTATAATTTCTCTACTATCTTCCTTCCTAGGTAAATGGGACAAGCAATTTCTTCTTGATGTACATGGGGAAAAGTGGTGGCCTGCTTTATCTTGTTGGACAAGACCAGAGTGGATGGAGTAGCTCATTGGCCCAACGTGTCTGACATACCTTGAAACTAAAGCAGAAATATTCATGATGTTAAAGGCAAAAAATAATGTTCAAAAGCTTATAATTGGGGTCTCCAAATCCCATAGGGATTAATAAAAAACGGTGAAAGGGGATAATATTCTGATTACGTTCCAAGACAGACAAGTGAAACCAACTCCCAATCCCCATTTGGGCTTTTCAGTCCCACTGTCTGGTGACCATTGACTCAAATGAGCATCTTCTTCCGATCTATCAAAACAAAAAGTGCTCCCATTTCCTGTCTTGAGAAGGCAAGGAGTAACAGAAACAAGATTTTCAAAAGGGCTACTGTGGTAGACATAATGGATGTCTGGGTGGAACAATTTTCATTTAAGACCAAGCAGACATTATAAGAAGTCTTTTGAATAAGTTTATTTTGATATGGCTTTTCTTTTAGACAAAGTAGAAATAACATGATTTGTAAGATGCTGCCATGGCTCTTATATTTGATGTCTGAGCAACATTATTTTCATTTAGGACAAAATGGAATATGGAAGGAATGTGTGTGTAAACTTTTATGTATTTTCTCTGTATTTTAGTGATAACAAACTTGTGTTAATGGATGGACAGATGAAAGAATATAGGCCGTCACATAAGCTCTTCTGGTCTATTACCAGCTGAGCTGAAAGCAGGCAGAATAAATTGAAGCAAACATTTAGGAATATAAGTAAGTATAAAGATGTAAATTCTGCATAATATTCTAAATTATTTTCATTGTGATTATTGTCAATGAAAAAATCCTAAAGATTCAAAATTAAGAGTTAAATCTGTAATAACAATCAATATGCATGGATTCCACTTTGCATATGATGAAGGAACATTTTGATTTTAATGTTAAATGAAAATACTGATATTTTAATATTTACTGGGAATATTTTCTGTGCTGAATACTTACAAAAAAGGATAAGGGAGATGTCTCTAGTTATAAACCTATAATAAATAATAATTTCTGACCGCTTAAAATAAAATAAATACAACCTAGAGTCTGATCAAAGCATCTCATCATGTTAAGAATAGAATTTATGTAAACATAGTGTAACTGTATCTCCATCACATGTTATTAATGATCTAGACAAGAAATGCAAGCAATAAGGTAATACAATTGAATGCTCAATCACTTACATTTGCAACAAAGAGACTGTAATGGGTAGGTAAAGCAAATGTTAACAGATGGGCAGATGGATGCATGTAAGAACTGACAGACAGCCTACCAATGATATAACATTATAGGTTACACTTAAGGTTGGCATACACAAATGGAAACAACACAACATTATTGAAAATGAGGAAACATGAAATGCAGAAGGAACATGTGAATGACAAGTCCATAAATGTGACAAAATTAGGATCTCAAAACAAGTAGATTTACAAAGTCTAATTTCAGTAGATTAGCTTCAAAGCCAGTAGATTTTTATTAGCATATATTTTATGTTCTTAAAAGGAATAACAACGTCCACACAAGTGCATTTATTTATATAATAGGTATTCTCTTCATAGTATAATAAAACAGCAAGTTTTGAACAAAATTTGGATCTACTTTCTTATGTTACAATTATTGTAAGTCACTGTATTTCAATTTAAAAAATAGAAAGAGTTCTTTATCTTATTTATGCAAATATTTTTTAATACACCTCCAAAGGCATTGTTAGTTTCCTTAACCTGTAATGTCTGATGACATTTCACTGATTATTATAATTCTCACTTAACAAGCTCTCAATAGTTCTCTGGTTCAGATTTCACCCTGAATAACTTGGTATTTTGTGAAGAAGAAATAATGTCCTCCAGTCTCAGCATTAGAATCTTGTAATGACACGTCAACTCATTAGAATGCAAAAAACTTCTAGCTTCAGTTTCTCTGTTGCTGAGTTTGTAAGGTTGCTGACTGCTCTCAAATAGTCCTCAAAGTTATATTCACTCCACAGAAAAAGATCCTTACTTGAACTTGGGATGTATTCCTAAGTCTTTTCCTCAAGGACTTCTTTTCTTCATGGCTCAGATTCAAAAATCTGTTGGCAGATTTCAACAATGTAAAAAAAAAGTTGATTAAGATTTTAAATAAACAATGACAAATATATGATGTATTTATGCTTATGTGAATATTTTATCCCAACTTGAAATTTAATTATCTTGTAATAAACTGTTAAATGATACATTTTATCCAGGGATTGAACAGAATTTATTTGCATGAGATAGAGATGAACACCAGTAAAACAATGCAAACTCAGGATGTTTGCTACTCACCCACACATGCTTAAAACTCGGATATCCATGCAATGCTGAACTTTTAATATTTCTTAGCTGGTGGTTTCATGGCATCAGGAGAAAGCACATACTTGGGCATTTTCCATGAACTGAACACAAAATATACTAGCTGCCCCTAAATATTTATCTTAGAACATTTTGAACAATACAATCACAGTTAGATATAACAGAAAATCAAAATACTTACTACAGTGTCTGCCGAAATCATTTTTTCTGGTTTGTCTCTCAGTTTTATCACCCTTTGGCAATGGTCAGCTGATTTCCATCAAAGGCTAAGAAGACATCATATCCACTGTTTATTCCTTTATTATATATAACACCTCAAAAACCATCTTGTGATTGGCCTTAGACTCCCAGTATTCCAGCAATAAGGTAATCAACTAACAATTTGTTGTGTAAACATGTAAATTGTTCTTGAACAATGGATCTGCCATGATTCATTTCACTAGTTCTTGTACTGGTGGAGCATTTCCAGTCCAAAATAGAATGGTTCTGGTCATTTTCACTAATGTGATGATACAACATGAAAATATGAAAGCACTATCTAATTTTTTACAGTGGCAGATTTCAACTATGAAATAGTATGTGCAGTAGATGGCCCTTAAAGTATTATTTTTTAGTCTACCAATGGTGGAATCACATTTATGAAAGTTCAGTTTATATAAACCAATTTTCGTTTTATCTACATTGAACAGTTAAAGGGTTATGCTCCAATAAACAAATATATGCATAAACAGATGAATAATGGACAGACAAATGGATACAGTTCCCCTGTAGTATATATATCAAGTGACAATAATTATTGAACCATACTTTTTGGTTTTTCTTCCAAGATTTCAAAGTGAATATTTGTTATAAATATATCCACAGGTTTATAACTTTAATAGCAATGTTGTGTTCTGACAATCATAATGTAATTTCTACCTGTTCTGGGAGATGGTGTTATAGAAGATAAGTCAGCCCATTCAGCTGCTGAATCCAGATTCACTTCCACACCCTTCTGTTTTGTTGAGCTAAGGTATTTTGGTACATCATTCCTCATAATTAGAGACGGTTCTCCTTCATAACCTTAATAATAATAATAATAATAATAATGATGATGATGATGATGATGATGATGATGATGATGATGATGATGATGATGATGATGATGATGATGATGATGATGATGATGATGATGATGATGATGATGATGATGATGATGATGATGATGATGATGATGATGATGATGATGATGATGATGATAATGATGTGGATGATAATGATGATAGTAAATTTTGTCATCATCATGATGAAAATGTCTAGGACAAATAACAGCAAAAATAAAGCTAATATTAGATGCATTAATGTATGGTTGCATTTATAATATAACTAAACATTAGGAGAAAAATTGGTTCCAAGAAAAAGATGACTATCAATTAGCTGAAGTCTTCTAGTGAAAACCCATGTTGACATGAATCTCTCTGTTCAGAAGGAGTAGCAGTGGCAAGATACTGGAAAGTACCATTTTCATTTCGGAACAACTAGATATCATAAGTAATGTTTTGGTGAAAACCCCATACTGATATTACCATCAGCAAGATGAGCAATAACAAAATTTTCAAGATAGCCACTGTGTCAATCATAATGAATGTCTGAGTGGTACCATTTTCATTTAGGATCAACTAAACATTGTAAGAAATCTTCTGGCGAAAACTCAATGTCATTATGACCATCCATTTAGGAGTTACTGTAGCAGTAAAAAGATTTTGACTTGGCAGCCATGGTGGTTATACTGGCTGTCAGATCAGCAACATTTTCATTTAGTTCCAGTTAGACATCATAAGAATTATTTCAGTCAAAATGTGATGCTCATATAACCATCCATTCAGGGTGAGTAGCGATAACAAGATTTTCCAAGTAGCAACTATGTTAACCATAATGGCAATTCTCCAAGCAGTTTAGGAGTAAATAGGCTGAATAATTTAGAAAAAAAATAAAGGCCTTGAAGAAGGGGTGTCGGCTTTTATACGGGCCAATGCCTAAACTTGACTGTTTTTAGGTCTTTTTTTTACTACTGTAACTGTCGTAAATCTTGGAACACGAACAAATATTATTTTCCATGTCCTAAGACATAGGCAAGTAATAAAATAACTTCATGTGACCTGACAATTATTAAACTGTTATAAAGTACTATCATGGTTGATTTTGTAGTTTTTTTGCATGTGCATATTTTCTGACTTCTCCAACATGAAATTAAATAAACGTAAATACAGACTTCATAATTCGTGGGCCTGTTGCATTTACTCGGGAGACCAGGTTGTACAGTACTTACACAGTGCAAACCATGCATAGTGTCACTTAAATCCTTATTTATTCCCAAACATATTAGATGCAGATTTTGCTTTATTCATTGTTTCGACCAAAATGCATTCTTCCAGACATTTCAGATAGTAGGTTGAATCATGCACTCACGAGTTACTCATTTTCAATGATATAAGTGATACTACAAATTGAAGTTATATTTTTAAAAAGGTACACACATTTAATTATATAAGGCACATAACCAGCATAATTTAAATGTTCACAAAGAGTGGAAATCATAAAGGCTAAAATTCTCATATAGATCAACTAAGATCAACATCGATCAATTTTAGTCTTGAGTTTTGGCTTAACAAACATCATAAAATTCCACACAGTGGAAAGCTTGATGTTTTGGCATCTCCTATGTTGATAGTTGGCGAATTTGTCTTTACAGTACAGGCCAGTTAATTATAAAAATCCAAAACTTACGTGTGTTAGGAGGGAATTTTGACTGGCAACTATTCCAGTACATTGATGTGTAATTGCCTTTTATTCTAAAAACATTAACAGGATTAACGTAGTTTTGTAAAATAGGGTTAAAGGCAGACCTATGAACTTCAAAAGCCAAGTAGATTGGGACCGAAAATCAGGAGGTTCTTCATGATATTTTAAAAGCCTTGATTTCACTCAATATTGATCGATCTTCCTGGTTCAATATGCATGAAAATTCACCAAAAAAACGTGGCCAAACTGCACAAATAAAAAAGCAAGAAAGCCAGCATGACCAATTAAAAGTTATTCCTTATCAATCCAAATATTTTCTGAAAACTACTGCCCTCTGTCATAATTCCATGTTCTTCATTATTGTGTTATGCAAGCACCAGCAATGGTTTGGCAAATAAAGGATTCCCAATTTTGATGATATAAAGGTAACTAAATATGCATCCTCATGGTAAAGAACATGTGGCAATTATTTTTCCCCTCATATGTCCAAACTTATTCCCTTATTGTCAACTTGTAAAGTATTTGGTATTGCTTACTATAAAACATGTATTCTGAATTAGTTTTTTGTGGACACATTTGCTGCATGGTACATATTTTCATTCCTTCTTTTTATTTAACAATGGTAATTAACATTGGTATATATGATTTAAAAATGCCAGGTGTTAACTCTTTCAAGTTTCTTTCATGGGAATGGCGCTATAGCATATCAAGTTCCTGCATTCCTAGTGACCATTCTAGGTTTGAAATTAATTGTAGACTATTTTATTTTTGTGGTTTATTTTGTATGTTGTTGTTTATTTTATTTTTATTGTTGAAGAGGTAAAAACTATCATGAATTGATGTGAATGTTTAAACCTAACATTCTTTTTAGTGAAGAAGCAAATTATTTCTAGTAATTATTTCCTCACAACAATATCTACAGGTGATACAACAGAACATGTAAGACTTTTCTTGTTTACAAGAAATGAAAATCAGCAGCTCGCGATTGCTAAATTCTTGTCATCATTTGATCAAATTATACCCAAATCTACATTAGGCAGAAACAATAAGAAAACAGAAAATTCAATAAATTACTTTTCAAACAAGTTTATACCATTTCTTTTTAATAATCATGCACACCTACTGCAAGACAAGTATACATGTAATTTTTTAAATACAAGTTTGCCTAAATAAATGCATTTAAAACTTACCTTATGCATCGTGAGATGTCTCAGAGTTTTGAGTTGGTTTATTTGTGGGTCATGCATTTTTTAGTGTTTAAATCTGTTCAGTTTGGGGCTCGACTTATATGCGAATGGGCTTATATGCGAGTATATATGGTATATCAAAGTAGAGGCAGTAAAACATGTTGCTAACAATAGATCTAACTGGGTTCTAGCAAGAGACCTAAGCTGTCCTTAGACTACTAACATATGCTTAGCATGGTTTTTGGAAATTTTCATACAAACTGTCAAGGAATAGCTAATTTGGCAACAATGATGCACAAATGATCAAATATGCAAGGAGTATTCAAAACTGGTGACATTATCAAAATTCATCCATTGATAGCCAAATAGACGAGAAGTTGCAAAGAAATCTGCATCAGTATTATCCTTTCTCTTGAAATGTCTTCCAATTCTGTTGATTGCATAAATTTTGAAAGCAATTATTTTAAAGTTTCTCTGTATTTTTTCAAAATCATCTATATTGGATAACATATCAGCATCATTTGTCTAATATTGAAAGGCTCCTGTGCTAGGATTCCTTGTGTCAAAGTTGGTTTAATTCTGTTGAGTACTTTTGCTTGGAGATAAAGTTGTATGAGTGCTTTTCTACTTTTAAAGATGGATGGCATTATTTGTATAAATTTGAAGAGCCATTTATACCGATGATTGATGCCTGTATTAACTTTGATCAAATATTTGGCTGTGGAATAACACTAACATCTGTCAAAGTGTCTTAGTATTATGAACAGTCAATCAAGCATGCCATGTTTCTCTGACAAATACTATTGATTAAGAATTTTCCAAAAAGAAAAAGTAAAATGTAAATACAACTGACTGACAAACTGCATGGTTTCAGCAGGAAACCAATACACATACACATACAGGAACCATAAACAGTTATCTGTAAAGATTGACAGTCAATTAATAGAGGCTTCTCAGCATCTAAAGAATAAAGTAGAAAATGGAAGTTTGTCGCCTGTTAAGATGGGTAGTCTTGCAAAATGTGGTACTTGTAACAGTTTTGCACTGTTACAATAATACTGTTTAGACTTGAAAGCTTGCTAAATATGTTAGGAACTACTTGAACTATTTGCAGTTAAAACTCATTCATACATTATATCAGATCAACAGTTTTAAAACAATAAATGCCATACCCAAAGAAAAAAAATACACACATTTACATAATTATTTACATCTCTGAAACTTTGTTTTATTTTATTTTTTGTTTCTGAATGTGTTGTAACACACACACATTATTACAAGCAACACATGCACGCTTTGTAGTTGTCAAAATGTAATCAGCAGTTTTAAAGTCTATGCAGCAGGTGTCAATGTTAATTTTACACTGTAAAAATGATGTTAGTTGTTGCATGCAGGGACGTCCGACAATCTGTGTTTTTTTCATCACAGAAAAAAGATCTCTCAGTCAGCATTGTTGTAAGGCATGGTAAGTAGTCACTGAATAGCTAATTTTAGATTTGGGAAGTGGATGTTACCAGTACTAATAATCCTGCTGATAATATCCAGCCAGTAGCAAGAAAATTTCCTTTTGCGGCCATCATCTGTTAATACATGCACACACTCAGCAGGCAGCATGTAATAATCCTCAAACTCATCTGTTTGTTTGTTTGTTTGATTAGGATTTTTAACGTAGCTTTAACAATTGATTTGGATGAAATGGTGCACAAAGTCTATCCCCAAAACCTAAGCCATCCTGCATAGCTTGGTTATGTAAAAAAAACTTATAAGTACACATAACTAACCTATTAGCTAATCGAACTTCCTATTTATTAGCATATCAAGTTCTTTAAAATAGAACATTTTCTTGTAAAAGTTGTGCACAAACATCCCATCACTACTGTATGTCAAATGAAAATTTGCATAAGCTTGGGTATGAATGGAAAGCTACCTTATACTTTTTTTTTAATATGCTATCAAGACCTCTCCAGGTATCAAGTTTATTTAGCGATGACTCAAAGAAAGTTGTTGAGAGATAACTGAATAATTGCCATCAGATGGCATGCTAATCATAGCTGTTGGTAAATATAGCTTAGGACACCTTAATGCTCAATAGGTATTTGACTTTCTGGTTTAGACCATGCATGTCCAACCTATGGGTCACTGCAGTCCAGTCCTTCACACTATGCTGCCCAACACCATGTAGGCAGTCCAATTTTGAAATATGCATTTTAATTAATGTTTATTCCCATTTTTATGTCTTGCTTATGTTGACTTTTTATGTACCTACCCAATATGTGACTATCTTATTTAACAATATTAGTACAACCATGTAAAAAGAATGTTATTAGTGACATGTAATAATTTCGCTGGATTATATTTAACTATTAAACTGTTCTTGCTCACATGCAGCCCAAGATTTTACATATATTATAAACAAGGCTTGATGCCACTGGTTTAGATATTCAGCACTGTTGTCCATGATGTTATAAATCTTAAAAGATTCTCAAGTCACTCAGACTTGAATGTTTCCTATTTGATAACATTGTTAAATTAATATGCATCCATAAAAAAACTTTAAAGTGAAGTTCTTCAAGCAATTATCAGTACAAACATGGTATGGTAATTCCTTGTTTATTTGCACTTATGAAACTAAATAAACCCAAGAACCGAGGTTTACTATTTTGCTTGCCATATTTTGTATATATCCAATTCAGATTTTAAAATCTTGCAGTCTTACAATGCAAATAAACTTGGCGCCATATCATCTTTACTTAACAAATCATCAAGCAACAACTGGAGAATATAATCATGGAGTTTTTTTGCTGATATGTGTTATAATAATGATTTTATCAAACCAGATACTTCCAGGTCTGAACAATCTGGAAATCCTGTAAGATTTAATGATGTTATGTACCTTAGTGCTAATTCTGTATGTCAGAATCATGAAGTCAAATATATGCATCAGGTTTAGAGACATACTCAGCTAGAATAAACTAGAATTACCAAACAGCAGCAATTCACTGGCAGTTGTCAGTAGCTATAATCTCTCATGAAATTGACCCACTAAATATACTCTTGAAGAAAAGAATTTGCCTTTGAAAAGCACTTGATTATCCAGTACATACTGTCACCTGTATCTAATGTTTCCTCCACAGTGCAAATTAAAGGTGTTATTTCAACCAGCTGTGCATTACAAAAATTCTCATTCTCTGTCTCTGTTACTCCCAGAACGAAAGGACGGTCAGGAGATATGCATGGCTCTAAATCACACTGCTTAAGCTTTTCTTTAACTCTGTCTGTAAAAAGACAAACAAAGAATCTCTTGGGATATCAAATAAAAATGATGACCTTCAATAACAAGTTTCCATATTCTAACAATTTTTTGTTTATGTTTTTATGATCTCTTGCGTTTTGTGTTTTTAACAATTACAGATGCTTTAACTGTTACTATGTTCCTTTGAAATATGTCAAACAGCGAATATGTGAGGACTTTTATTATTTCTTACCTTTCTGCTCATCTACTTTGATAGATTCTCAAATCATGTATTAAATCACTGTCAGCAATGACTAAATAATTATATGAATGATTGAACATAGAGCACAAACAACTCCATTATTTGTGATTATAATTATTTTATCAAATGCTAACCCAGATATGATGTTGCAAAATTAAGTTGTATATGTTTCTGCTTTATCCTGAGAAAAAGAAAAAAACATAAGCACATTTTAACATCAATTTTCTTAAATACTTACTCCACTTTTCCAAGCATTCCATGTTACAATTCAAAATTCACTCATACAATTCTTCTTTTAAAGTGCACTTAGAGGCTAGGCTTTAAAATACCATGTTTTTATTCTTAGAATATAGTAATTTCTAAATCTGTTATGTACATTACATGGTAAAAACAATCCAAAATGCTTTAATGCAAGCTACATAAAGTTGCCTAACTAACATTATATTGTAGGCAACAACTTTGTAATCCACAAGTTAGGATCTACAAGTGCATGCAATATCAATAATACTTCCCTAAAGTCCTTAGTGACAAAATGAAAAACCTATTTCATTCACATTAGCATTGATGTCTCATGCCATGTATACATGAATGGCTGCTTTTCCAGCTGCTGCTAGTAAGTATTTAAAGAAATTGTGAAAATGATTAAAAATGATATATCTGTACATGCTGAAGTATCAGCAACATCAGAAGCATTTCATAAGAAAGAAGAAAAGAAGGATCCAGGGAATTACAGACCAATATCCATTCTACCTATATTATTAAAATTGTTTGAAAAGTAAGTAGTTATGCATGTCTATGAATTTTTTGAAACTTACTCTCTATAAGGCACAATCAGGATTTAGAAAGGACCAACAAGTAAGAACTGGCAATATTAGGAAACAAATTAACATTATTAATTCAGGGGTTCATAATCTATGAAAGGATAAATTTTCAAAAGATGTTCTTGTATAAAATAAATATCTACATGGAACTGCAACAGGGTATCATTAGGATTTATTTAGGCCTTTTTCAACACATTACCAGTTGATCAATGTCACATGGAAACCTACACATGCCAAAACCAAGAACAGAGTAATTTTAAAAAAGCTTCATTACTCTGGCACAGTTCAATGGAAAAAGTTTCCACTACATGTAAATTTTGCTGAAAGTATTACCATGTTTAAGAAGTCATTTCATGGGTATGTATGTGTTTTTAATACATTATAATGGAATTTAGTATTTTAATACTTAACATGTTAAAAGAAATAGTACTTACTGTTATCTTTCATATTATGAACATTGTAATAAACTTCTTAAGAGACTGTGGGTCTCAAGGGAGGATAGTCCTTGACTAAATGAGACATCCTCAAAGTATTATTAGTATTATTATTAGAATACTACAATGGAGATTTCCCAACATTACAGTTGCAGTTTCTTACACAAGTTACATTTATGGTATACTGACACGAGTTTGGCATGGTGTTTTGATTGGAATGACCACACTGAAATGAGAATGATTAAAATGGTACTTTTATGTCTACTTTTTATTCTCCAGGCAAATTAAAATTTTCTGTTTCATACTTTTGAGATAATAATGCAGTAATTCCATGAAAATTATTTTATTAAAAATAAACTAAAGTTATGGGACCTGATCAGAACCTCAAGGATGCAACTGGCCAGTTGAAATAAAAATTGTTGTTTGACATCATGAATGCAGTGGTGGTTGTTCCACTCTCAAATGCAGGCTATGAGAGGATTTTCAGTGGTTACAAAACTACTCAATAAACAGCCTGATCATCTATGTCAGTTTACACCTTGGAAGAAATAGTGATGAAAGTAAAGGGAGGAGAATGCTTCAAAATTAAATCTGACCAGAAGTTTCTCAGAAAGTGCAAAGTCATGTCATGTAAAAGTCATAAAAGAAGCTAAAGAGTGTATAGTGTTAAAAAAACAAAACAGAAATGAACTTTAATAGTTGTCAAAACTTTACTTGTTTCTGATTCATTGTACTGAAAATCAGTCTGTTTCACTGAAAACTATCAACTGCCTTACTGACAATGTCTCTCTAAGGTTGCCATGTTTTCCTCCCTGTTATCTCCTGCAGATTTGCTAGCAAAGGAAAGGGCGATGAATTGCCACTTTTCTTTCCAACCACCAGTGGACAGGATGATGAACTTTCAATTCTAATGGAGTCCATTATGTTCCAGGTCTTTAATGCTGTTTTACCTTCTTCTTATCTAGTGCACCAATCTCTGTCCTGTGCTGGTCAGGCAATGGAAGATGACATATAACAAGGCCATTTACCACCTTCTGCTCCTAGATTTATCTAGAAAGCCTACCCATTCATTAATGGTAAGGTTTATAGAACAGAAGCTTATTTAAGGCAAGCAGCACTCAGACAGCGGAGTAGGTGGTTAGTCCATCTTTCCAGCCTGCAGCCACTGGTTGCAGCAGGTATTTACAGGATCAACTCACCTGCATAGCCACTCAAGCCTCCTGGCCATGATTTTAAGTGTCTTGGGTAGAGATCTCCTAATGACCTGCACCAGCATCTGGTCACTTCCTAACACCAGAAGTACCATTGGTATGTATGTACTAATGTTTGGCATCACTCCAACACAAAAGTGGCTACTAAATGCCAAAAAAAAGTTATGCTTGAAAGAAAATAATGTAAACTGAATTGCACAAAATTTTTGGATAATAAAGCCTCTCAAACAAATGTTTAATTAAGTACAACAAGATACAATATAAAATGCAAAGTTAAAATTGTGTAATATGTACTATGTAAAATCATAGATAAATGTAACTCATGCAGAATCCTTAAAACAATTAATAAAAATTGCTTTTATAAACTACACTCACTTAAAAAGTCCAAGATTTTCTCTGAAGGCATGTGCTCATACAGTTTCTTCATGCAATTCATGTCAAATTACTAATGTTTTAAAGGGTGCAAATCAACAAGCTCAACAAGAATGTGCTCCCTTATTAGCAGAGACTATCAGTGTACATATTCCATTCAAAATTCAGCCTTCAGGAGATATACACACAAGTTGGGTATTCCAGGTGCCTGATATGTGATTGGCAACTACCAAATTAACTCTCTGATTTGCTATATAACAGGGGTGCCACTCTATAAATAGTAGGTTTCATGTTCTTAAGTCTGCCTGTATCATTTTCTTTCCACACACACCTAGAAGCATGATGAACATACAGATTTATACAAACTTTGATGCCAGTACATGGAATCTTCCACTCAGAAATGTGCAACTGCAGAGTGTCTTTGTCTGCACTTTCATTGTGACAACAGTGCAGAATGCACCTCTCAGACTCCATGAGAGCATCACAGGTACGTAGTATCTGGAATATTAGTGTGTTGTCACATTCAATTCAAACTCTGAAATGCCCCCAGTGCAGAAAGGGAGTATGTCAAGATGATGCAGTTTGTCCTTTAGAAGTTTTATGCTGTTTAAAACTTTTGGCATTGCTGCAATTTCTACAGTAAAAACTGTGACCCGATCTGATAACTACTTCAAGATGGCACCATGGAGTGCCTCAGATGCTAACCCCCATCTCCTAATCTGCCTTCACATGGCCATGACAGGTGACACAATTGTGCTCTTCTTGGATTGGACAGGGTCTATTGGTTAGAGACAAATTCTCGCCACGTACCAATCGTCGCCATAGTAAAAATGTCTCGTGACCACATGGAAAGTTTTGCTTCCTGTTTAGAAGTCAATAATATTGCTTTAAGCTGATAATTCCAAGCAAAAATAAGCATTAGGTAAATCAATTATGTACAGAAAATAACCAAAATCCAAACTTTAGTCTCTTACATCTCCATTTACTGATGTGGGGAGTCACATGGTACAATTAACAAACATAGGTCAACAATGTCATAAAATCATAATTTGATGTAGGCCCCCAATTTTATAGCAGATGCTGTAAATGAGAATGACAACATTTCCACAATAAAGCATCCTCAATTAAGAGTTATCCTTTTCCCACACCTATCCAAAAATACAACATATAGCATGGCCACAGCATTCAATTTATTATTGAATCTTGTCAACACACTTCCACTTGCATTCTCAGTGTCTCCAGACTCCATATTTTACTTGCAAAGAAAAGTCAAGGGCCAATAGACAGGGAGCATTGATTATTTTATTTTTTACAATATGGGGGAAACAACTCTTTTTGAAAATATTACACTGAAAAACAATTGTTACCCTGCTATGGAACTGCATGCATCATTACTATCATAACGAAATAAACAATAAATTATTGTCAAAGTTGATTATGCTCGTTCTAAGCTAGGTATTCAAAATGTTATCTTGCAGTAATGATAATAATGAGCTCTTACACAAAATTTGGTAATTAACTGAAAGCTCAAGAGAAGAAAAAAACAAAAGTAACTAGAAGTGGAGCAGACTTAACAAATCATATAAATAAATATGGAGCTACAATGACAGGTAATTTAAGTATGTCAGGTCAGTGAGTGAAAGACCATGAAACAACATACCCAAATATCAACACTGATAACTCACAAGCCATAAGCTTTGCACCACTTAGCGTGGTCAGTAATAGTAAGTCAACACGTAAAGGTGGAAAAATGACTGGTAACTTAAGTATGTCAGGTCAGCGAGTGCTAGACCTTAAAACAACATATCCACCTATCGATGTAGATAACTCACAAGTATTAAGTTTGGCCAAACTTAGCATGGTCAGTTACAGCAAGTTACCATTGACAGGTGGAAAAATGACCAGAAATATCAATATGAACTGATAATAAATCTGAAAAATGAATACTCTCCTCCTGTAAATAACTCACAAGCAGTAAGTTATACACAACATAGCACAGTTGATAATAACAAGTTATCAATAACTGCTGGAATAATGACTGGCTCAATCGACATGGGAGGAAACTAATATTTAATACTCAACTTGATAACACAACACTGACCAATAACAATTTTATAACAAATGTCAAGTTTGTCAAGGACAACTTCGTGATAAAATCCGGTGATACAATGATAGGAATATTAAACATGGGCTCAAATAAAATAACTACTTATAATCTTGTCACCCCATTCAATCTAACAAACTGTACATGGATGCTGAGAAAAGTGCAGCATCAGCAAGTACAATTACTGCTGCAGATGCTGTTTATCTTAAACAACAGGAGGCACATTTACAGGTGCAATCAATGTAGCTGCCAACGAGATAACTTCCATGTATGTGCCTGTTTCTGCATTTGATTTTGTAAATAAACAGTATGTAGATAATGTTGAAAAACCATGTATGTTGGTAGTACAAAACAGGCTAAAAAATAGTGCCGGTCACACTCCACATCTCGCTGATGCTGTTTATAATTGTTGGGATTTAGTTGCATCTACATCAAGTTATTATTCAGAGAATAATCCAAGTTATGTGTTTGCATTTAACAACCCAATATTTGACAGGTTAGAGTGGATCACGGACAGAGAAACATCAAACATTTGGACCATATGAAGTGTCCAGAAGGCCATAACAATATGGAAATTTCAATTGCAAGGTCAAATAAATTTTAATCATGGATTCCTTTCTACCTGGAAAAAAGAAGGATTGAATGATGATTCAACATGAACTGAGCTGTATCATATATTGATTGGTTATTTTTATTCTTCTCAGCAATTTACGCTTAATTCTGAAGTAATGACAAACAAGTACTCACATTTTCGGATTGATGTTATCACAGCTTGAGGTCTATATCCATGTTTGATAATGTTTCAGATATATACATTTGACGATTTAAGATGATTGTGATATATAATGTATGTTGATCCTCCATCGAGTCACAAAATTTTTTTACTAAACCCAAAAACATTGACTGAAATAGCTGCTGATGTTGATTCGCTCAATCCAGAAAGTGTTGTGGGAGCAAGAGCAGTAACTATATAAGTGATCAAATGAAAAAATGAACTTTAACTTCAATAGGTTTAAATGAGAACAGTGACAATTTTGCTAGAATTGGTGGAATGAGAGGCCCTCAATTGAAATACATGATCAGAGACTTTGTTATACTTTGCAAATTATGTCCTGTAAGTGTGAGAAACAGCGATTAAAATTAAAAAGTTGTTAATATATACATTGGTTGAGTGAAATAATGAATCTAACCTTGTAAAAGCAAAGTTTAATGGTGGATAGTGATCAGAGCAAGAACGGCAAAGAAAGATTCATAACAAGCTTAACAAACTAGCTGAAACAAGAAAACACAAGTTTTTAAAAATTTGTAAGCTCAAAGACACATTTGCCAAGCATCGAGTATTTCATGTGTTAGGCAAATACTACTATAATAAAAATACTGTTGGAAATGGTTAGTGTTGACACAAACCTGCTAAGAACAGCATTATCTAGTTCTAATAGACCCTCTCACTGGTGATAAAGAAAAGTATGACGTATATCAAATTAATGCTACACTAACACCGATGATGATTCAATGATAGGTCCTCGAGTAAGGTAACTGAAGATGAAATTGATGCTGTTGCCTCAACAAAATTGTTTTTGTATTTGTTTAGACTAACAAGGAGGGATCTGGGAGGGGGTAAGAATCATGCTATTGTCCTAATACAAAATAGGGGTTTGGTTGAGAAACCCCATTTATCAAGATTACTTTATGTACAATTCTGCAAATCATTAGTTTTCATTGTAATGGCAAAATTTCAAGTCAGGTTTGTCCATAACTTAATCAAACTGTTACCAAAAAAATATGACTGAGGTATTCTTTAAAATTAAAATAATTTCCAGATTTTTTTATTTTTTGGGCTGTACATACAAAATTCTGAGGCAAAAACAGAAATTCAACAAGAGCTAAATTCAATTTGAACAGGGGCTATAAATCAATTAAATTTAACCTTGCCTAAGTACATTTTTAATAGCATGTCTCATACCCAATATGGTTTTAATCCTTCAAAAGTTGTTAAGCAAAATCTTAATTTATGATACATGGGCAAACTTATATATTAAACAGGTGACATAACATGGTTAAATTTAAATGGAAACAAAGTTGAAATTAAACATGAGCTAATCATTTGCAAACAAAATCTGCTTAAGGTTCATATTTGTCTAAAATTTCTGAGTGGAAAATCGTTGTGACAACACAGACAAGTAGAGACATAAACTAACACTATATACCCCCTCCAGAGGCATAGGTCTAAAATGACATTTGCATCCATCTTCCATGGTACCAACAAAAAAACTGGGGAGAACTCTGGCTGAAGGTTTATTCCCATACCTGAACAATGGATTTCATTAGTTAGTTCCTCCAATGAAAAATCTTGGTCATTCAGTTTCTTCTTCTGTGTTCCTAGAACATAAAAAGATGAATATATCTTTAGAGACATTGTAAAACATTTGTAAAACACTTTGTGTCTGCTTATCATTGTCTTGCAGTAGTTTAAACATCATTTCAAAGGAAGTATTCTAAGATAAACAAGCACATTTGAAAAACTGATCTAACACACAGGTAGGAATCTTTACTACTTTCAAAATACTCAAGATTTATTGCAGTATCATGGCAAGCAGGTCACACTAAGAATTAGAATTTCACAATTGAATGAAATAAAAGCAAATACAAACAAATAAATTAATATTATTGTAAAAGTTATATTGGTCATGTATGTGCATTTATTCATTTTTAAAGAAATATAAATTGTTGTTTTAAAATTTAATACTAATTTTGTTTAATCAAAGTCTATTCAATCCTGATAACTGAATGCTCTGCACCTTAAATGTCATGAAGAAACTTCCAGATGAAAAATATTGATGGAATTTTACAATGGTGGCCAATTACTAAACTGGGTCAAGAAAAGAGTATCTCTAACCTCTGATGGTCACATTATAGGGTAGTATGAATTTGTTTATTAACATATTAACATGCTTATATTCAAATCAGTCTTGCCTGTGTTCATTCATTATTTGCATCACTTTTTTCCAGTGGACATACATCAGTCCATTAAAATGACCAATAGTTTGAAAGTGAAAAAAAAGTTGAATACTTCATTCACTATATAGGTTTATCACAAGGTCATCACTATATAGGTTTATCACAAGGTCAAATAATGTCACCATTGTTGCCAGATGTTTAAGACCATCCTGTTTATCTCAGGATGGCGCAAATTGAATGGAAGAAACAATTCAATAAACTTCATGTGAAAATAGTTATACCGTAATCAACAACAATCATCCTGGCCATTGCATTGGGCAATGCAGAAAAGAAATAAGATCTGATAAAAGACTAGCATTATGTAAGTAATTTCACATGACATGAATGTATGCAGTATTTGTTTGTTGTTATTCATAAAGACCTAAAGCATCATGAAGCCTCTGAAATATGTAATACTTGCTATCATGATAGAAATGTAGATTTTCATTATATGATCTGAAATGAATACATTTAGCATGAAACAAATAAATGTAAAAATGAGATACAGCTGACTCCAAAAATTAATTTAGAGTATTAATTTTTATTACAGCAAGCAGACTTTGTAAGGATCAGCATTTAACATCTCTTCCCATACCCATAATTTAGCACTTAAAAATAAAAGATATGCAACAAAGATTTATATCATAGGCACATCAACACACAAAATGTTGTACTTTATTTAGCAGAAATATGCTGGACAATCTGGTATATGTATGGCATACTGGCAGGAGACAAGCTGTATGTTTGATATCTCCTAGAGTACATCAGAACTGCAGATCCAAGATGATGTGAATCCAGTACATTTCTGATACAACTAATTGTTAGGTACACTGCTCACTACATGAATCTAGTACCCTTGAGTCTGAGTACTTTTTGTCAAGAGGTCATTGGTTTAAGAGCTGCAAAAAGCTTAAATTCATTATCATAGATTCCAGATCCATTTTAACTGCTCATAACATGATGTTTTTGATAAAAAGATGAGCACTGCTAGAATGTATGCATGTCAAGTTTGTTCATTTTCCACCATATTTCCAGTACAATTCAAGTTCATTACATAAAGTAAAATGTACATGCAATATGCTAATACATTTTTCTGTTTATTCTTTCATATGTGGATTGGCTGGTCATTCTTTGGCACATCAACACAAATATTTTTTAGTGGCAAGGCATTCTGAGCATAGCAACTGGTCAAAAGATGCACCATGGTAGCTGACCCATGCTGATGCAAATGTAGGATTAAAATTAACACCACACTGGTTGAGAGTCCAGGATACTAACCAATGAGCTGCTTAAGTCATATCTCTTACAAGATGCAGAATGGTACACTAAGCTTATTCAAGTATATTGCCATTTCATGACCTTTATGACTCCAAACTGATGTCGATCTGCCAGACATCTACACAGACTATTCTATAGGTACTAGTAATATACTTTTGCAATAAATGGCCAGTATACTATTTGGAATAAAAATGTGATACTTGCTAGATTTCAGTAAGGGAATGACACAATTAAATGGTCTTAACAAGATTTTCTGCAAATACAATTTTACTTCTGTGTACCATTTGTATTTCAATGGGTAAATATGTCTTCATTACTCTCAGCTCGCCTATTGCAAAACCCATTAAAGACATTAAATTGTGCTGACCTGACAAACAAGAGTAAGCCAAAGAGACAGATACTTCATGTCTGAAAAGAAATTCCAAAAATTCAAGACAAGATTATTTTTAAACTGCTGACTCGTCAAACCATCTCTGATATTCTTGAGTAGTAAGACTATGGTTATGTCATGTAAAGTCCTTTGAGTACTACTGTGGGCAAGTCAATAAGGATAATTTGCATATGTTAAGTACACTAGGAGGAACAACCCATTATTCTTTTAAAATCAGGTAAATAATGTTGAAGAACAAAAGTTACTAAACAACAATGCCTTGAAAATGAATGTTTAAGCCATCTTTATTAATCCTTTAGCTACAACTACCGCATCTCCTGTAAATAGCTCCTGAACCCAATGACGCATACATGCAGTGTCGATAAGCCTAGTTTACTAATCAAAGTATCGCTTATGTGTGCACAATACCGCTGTATTGGCTGAAAGTACGGATGTGTACATATTTTTAATTATCATAACCAATGAGAGGATTGTTTACTCAACATTTTGATACAAGTTTGAAAGCTTAGAGGTTAAATTTAGATACCCTGTAATGGATATTCTGCACCTTGTGTTACATGTGTAGTTGAGATAAAAATAGATGGATTCCGATTAAGATATGAGCAACTTTAAAGGGTTCAGTGCAAGAAATATCAAAGAGTTATGGATCATTCTTAGAAAATGGATTAGATATTGATGTTAGTCAAATTTCAACACCAGACAAAAGTGATTTTTAATTGATGACAAGGCAGACATAGATCCACTTGCACAATGAAGTGCTGACCTCACCATCTTCGAGATCAATGATTTTGATTCTTATGTTGGTTCAACGATCGAGCTAAGACTACTAAGCAATGAGAAAGATTTTTTCTCAAGATTTGAAAATAGAAACCAAAAGCAAGACATGAAATGGTATGAAATCAGCATCACGGTGATATGGGCATATCTTGGAATATATACATCATAATTTAAGTGTTTATAATGACTGTTTTGAGAGATACCACACCCACCTTTGTAATTAGAATGTGGATTTCATTCATGTTTTAATATATGTACATATCTAAATATTGGATTTATTTTGTGGGATTCAAAACAGTTTATATGACTGGGATTTCTTGGATAATGGAATGTATGAGTATATAAAGTGGAAATATATAACAGACATTATACAAGGTAAGCTGCTTTTTATTTCACTGAAATCCAGCAAAAACTAATCAATTGATGAAATATATTATAATGTAACCATGTTTGTATTGTAAGTTTCTGTAGTAAGCCTTGATGTTGCTCTAGTATTCAGCCTAGCAATCAGCCTCAGAAGTCTCAGTAACTGATATGAAAGCACTCAGCAGTAGTAAAACTGCATAACAGCTGTAGTAGCTAAAGGGTTAAAGATCACTGGCAAGTTTGTGATCAGCATCGATGATTCTTTGATGCCAGATTTTACTTCATTCCTTCATATATAAAATGCAAAACATGATCATTTATGATGTCAAAATAGTGTAGTGGAGCCACCACAGGTGGAAGTCGCAAATATTCAAATGATAACTTTGAAGACTTTAGGAGAGAAGGGTTTAATGTGAACAGTATAAATAATTTTTTAAAGACAAAATGTTGAAATGCAACTAAGATGCTGGAAAGGATGTGCCATCTGTGAAACAAGCAAAGTCAAGCAAAACTAAATTTCCGAACTCCTGGTTAGACAAAGCTTGACTTAGGGAAAGCAGCAGCAAGAGGGAGCATATGACTCTTCGCTTATACTGCAAACACAAGAACAGTTGCAGATAATTTTTCAGACATGTGATTGCCAATAAAATAGTTGTAAGAGGAAAAGATTGAATATCATAAATAATGCAACTGCACAAAACTTGGACACGCTTGCAACCAATCTTTGCCAAAATAACTAATTCTTGTTGGGGAAGGTGACAAGACCAACACTATTTTGACCAGATATATGACCTTGCCAAGAAAGTTTACCTGCCATAAGGAAAACCAAAATCTGATAATCAAACTAGGGTGGCCACTGCATGTTTACCACCTTCTCACAGCAATGTAGATGCAGAAAGATCATTTTCTATGTTGGGTAAAACTGATGATCTTCAAGAAATTAGAAAAACAGCTCCATCCAATCTCTAATGAATGCCAAGAAAAGCACAAATGACACTTGCATTTAACAAACCTCCTAATAAACTATTGTGAGCAGCAAAGACTACACCTAATTACAGTATTAAATTGTGAGAAAAATGATTTCATAGAGGCATTGTAAGAAATATAGGATACATGAGTAAACACATTTATTCTCTCACTCACTCTCTTTCTCTCAAAATGCCACTTTTCATCATTACTAATACTCTATAACATCAACTCATAACTAAAATAAAAGCAACACTTAATTAAAATATTAAAACAATATATCTGGTCAAAATTTAATAAATTATCATTAAATTCCATTGTACAATGGATCTGAAAGAAAGAAACCTGATGAATTTTTTTATTTATTGTCTGTGTGGTTTAGATTATGTGAGTTTGTGTGCATATGTGATGATGTTACTTGACAGCTGACCAGCCATTTTTGTTTGAAAGTGTTAAATGCTTAGATGTTATTTCCATTCTGATTTAAATTTCCAGTCATTTTCTAAAGGCTTATATGAAAAGACTGCTTCTTCTCAACTGAGCATAACTTTTTGGGTCATGTGCACTGACCCCTCCTTGGGGCCATAGTATACTTTTTGAGTCTTAAAAAACACCCTAACACTGTCTTGGAATATGGCAGGTATGCATATGGACAATGGGTAATGGACCAAACACATTTCGACAATAGTTGATTCTAATTGGTCTATGAACAACAGAACTAATCAGTGGGTACAAAAATAAAAAATTCTGACATAAATTCTTCCTTCAATCATTCAAAAAAAATAGTACAGAGTGTTCTTCTCTCTACTGATCTTCATGAAGATACTTACTGCTGAATGACTGATCTTTTCTAAAGAGTTCAATACTAGAGTCAGTGCTGTTTTCATTGTGCTCATCATTACAGGAAGGCACATGTGACTCAAGCCATTCTCTGGTCCTCTGCATCCTAGAGTCCACTGTCTCAACGGAAAACTTATTTAACCTGCAGGCACCAGACTTTCTCATAGTTCTTTTCTGAAAAAAACCCAATAGTTTCAATAATTATTGCAGTAACCCATTGATGAACCTAAGTATGATCTTGACATAGACATAACTCAATAAAGGCAAAATCTGTATGTCAGCTTCCACCTATTGCTACATTGGCCAAACCTGTTTTTCTTTTACATGAAGTAATCTTTGACAGGTCAATAAATATACACAGCTGGCATTGGAAGATCTTCAGAGACCAATTGGCCATTATATCCTGCATATCACTAATTTACTTTTCAAGTCAATGTATGTTTACACTTTGGGGACATTCACTTATTTAGCATTTATATCTTACCAACTCTGTCAAAACTACTGAAAAACATGTTCATGACAATCTTTTGATATACCTATCAAACTATAACTTAATTAATAAAAACCAAAAAGGGTTCAGAGAAAACCACTCCTGTGAGCCAGATTTGGTCTCCATGATAGAGGATTACTGCCTTTAAGATCAAGAAAAATTATATGAATACACATTAATCTTAGAAAAGCTTCTGACCTTGTCAATTACAATATTCTTATCAACAAACTGACCACTTATATATGTGACAATTCAATAACTCAGTGGTGTATATCATAACTAACAATGAAAAAACTAAAGAAGAACCAGATACATGTGGAGTGCCAAAAGGAACAGTCCTAGGCCCAGTCCTCATTCTCATTTTCATAAATGATTTGCAACTGAAAACAGGCACTGTAATTTATCAATGGACTTGTATGCAGATGATAGCACACTATCAGATTTCAAACAGCTAAAATCAAACACTGAGGTGTTCCATCAGATAGCATTACTCTGCAGATTCATGGTGTATGGGTAATATCATAAAAGTAAAGTCAGACAAGACTAAAATATAAATGATAACTACCAAACAAATGAGAGCAAAATTGGAAAATAATAATTTGAATATAAAGTTGTATGAAATTTGCCTACAAAAGGTTACTCATAACAAAATCCTTGTGGTGATATGTGACAACAATTTGCAATAGAATGAATATATTCAAGTCATATGTCATAAAGTCAATCCATGTCTGTTGTTATTTAGCAAGGTAAGACCATATTTATCAATTAAAAACATAGGTTAAAATATTAAAAATGCTATAAGCAACCATACCTAGACTACTGTAATGTTATCTATAGAAACACTTCTGACAAGAATATTGATATGACACATTATTCTGCATGCAATAAAGACCATGCAGACTTATCTTTGATGCTGAAAACATCACAAATTAAAGTGCTGAAAACATAAATTAAAGTGATAAAAGTTGTTGTAGGATTTAAAGTCATTTTCAGCACGAGGCTATACATGGTGGCCAGTGTAAATGGTGGAGGAAGAACCCGGAAAACCCCCATAAATAACCACCCCTGAGAAGCTACTGCCAAGCTTTTTCACATAACCACATTAGCTGAATCCAAGACTCAAACCCATATAGAGTTGAGATGGCAGTGATCCATAACAGTGAATGCTTTAGACCTGACTTGGCTGCTAAGGGCCCTCATTGTTATCCAGACCCTCCATTTTTACCTGAAACCATGTTTTCAAAATATTTAATAATTTTCAATACTACATCAAATTTCCTAACAAATAATGAAAAAAATTAAGTTGGAAAATAAGCGAGTCATTAATACTCAAAAACAGGTGGTTGCAAAGATGACTGTCAGACCTAGAACCACTTTGACTATCCTAATTATTGCCAGAGTTCTTCTGATATTTTAATCTTTCTCTTGATTGTGAGAAAAAAAAGCAGCAAATAAACAAATCAAAAGATTATTTTTTTCTCTAATGGATCAATGTGCTCTCTTCACACTGTCACCCAAATTAAACAATTTCTAGTATTAATCTAATAAGCAGCAAGGACAATTTTTTTTAATACTTTCAATACGTATTTCATTAAAAAATTAAACATCTCCTTTCAGCTGTATTCAGGTCATCAAATTTACAATGACTGAGGACCATTGGCTGTGTTGACCAATGCACCTGATTTGATTCAATAGGCAAACTGCACTAAAAAAAGATTACTTGGTTAAAATGCACATATAACACCATTAGACCTTTGTGCACACTTATCACTAGTGTCAGTATATCTACACAAACAAAAAAGAAAATTAGGTTTAATCTGAACCTTCAAGCAAGTGCTTACAAGTTCTCAAATAAATTAATTATTGATACAAGTGCAGGGCAAATTTTTAAGTATGTTTATGTATTTTAGTAATTTGGTAGATTATTTATCTGACCAGCTATTATATTAATTCTTAACAGATGTTCACATGGTGTTCAATTTAAGTATAAGACATGGTTCATACATTTATTAAATTACCATCAGGACTAATTAAATTTCATCTTCTGAAAATAAAATCTTCAAAATTCATAATGTCACATTACTGTGGATTGTAAGAAGTAACAAATATAGGGTGCTACAAATGTCACAAGTCAATGGAATCAGCAGCCAGCTTTTACATGCACTCAATGGACTTAAAAAATGATCACTGTTGATTTGATTGTCAGCTGGCTTAATTAAATGACACACAGTCACAATGGAACCAGACGAAATGCAAAGACAAATACAAGCTAGGGAAATAAATATTCTGGTTAATAACCAGCATCTTCCACACAAATTATTTCAAAGATGATGACTTTCATTGTTCAAGGTTTATGCAGATTAAATTAACCAGATCAGTTGTTTTGCTTTAATGACAAGCAAACATATATTTACTTAGAATATGGAATGAGCCAGATCTAGAACTGGAGGAGCCCTAGATATCAGGACCATCCAATTTTTGTTTATGACTGCTGATATTATAGATTTATGACATTATGATGTGCACGACATTAAAAAAACATACCAGGTTACTACACAACTAAACTGATCTTACAACATTCTTCCTAAAATAAATGTTATTTTTCTTTACCCTGAAGGTATGATTTAGCATGCTTGGTGTCATTATTAAATTTAATTTACCATCATTAATGCTTGCTGCACTTACTTGTTCCCCAGAATTTAGAACACCTCACAGTTCAATTCATTTTGTTTTTCAGGCCATAATAAATATGGCTTTCCACTGCATAGTGTTGAAAACCAAAATTGGCTAGATGACACGATCTTCAAGATATGTAAAGCATCATGAAACAGTTTTATAAATTGACCCATCAAAATTCTTTTGTTATTCTTGAAATTGATGTGAGGCATTTACACTTCCCATAGTTACAGTATCCCAAACAATAAGCATATCTTCTAATTTAAGTCGAATAACTTTGGTGTAGTGATGCTTCTCAAATGGATTTGTGCTATGCAGAAGAACATCGGATGACCATATAAAATGATGACTTGAAAATTACATGACATTTCAACCATCATTGAAATGTATTGTACATTGTTATTCCTCTAATTTTCAATGGAGAAAAGTTAAGAAATTATTGGATTTCAGTAGTCTCAAACCCTTGCATAAGCTGATATCAGTCACAATAATACATCAAGTTGTTATGACATCAATGAATTTTTGGACCAAATAAACCAAAACTTTTAGGCAGTTCAGAAAAGACTGAATGTGACCCAGATGAGCATCTGGATACCTAAATGAAATACTAAAAGCTGGTTGGGTAGTAGGGCCAGTAACCTGCAGCAGTAGACTCACTGGGTTCAAGGCAAGTAGAAATTGACTGGCTGACAAATAATTCAAATTATATATATATCATGATATTTAATACACGATGCTTTTCAAAATAATCATATGGAGAAAACTGTCCACTAAACTGTCCCGTGCATTCAATGATGTGCTATATTTACACATTCACCTCCAAATTTTATATAAATGTTTCATCAGTTAAGAATTATACTAACTGTATCAACCTTCATTCTCATTTGCTTTGGTGGTGGTGGTGGTGGTGGAGGGCAGTAAAACAATCCCACTGTTCATAAAACAGACACTGCTAACATGAACTGAAATCTGAATGACTGGTGCCATGTCTAATTGGATTATGGGGCATTTTTTGAGGAAATGTAAGTATAATTGATGCCTTGTTGCATCCGAACTGATTTGTAAACTTAAAAAATTGAAGAAAACACATTATTGTTAAGGTCAGTAATTTGTAACTATTTTTCTAATTTCAACAAGTATTTTTCTGAGAAGATTTCAACAGAATTATATCTTGACTGCTCAAATGAGACATATTGCAAACACTTGGCAATGTCATCAAGTATGAAAATTACGTCATTGTGACCTCCTTTTGAATGTAATAAGCAATACATAATAAATAAGTTTCATGACTGTACATGCATCTATCTGTGTTAGAGAAACTGAGCCAACTGCAAAAACTTAATGTTGATGTTTATGTCAATTGTCATCTGTTTGATACCCACCTTGGCTTGCCTTTATTGATTGCCTGTGTGTGTGTCCTTAGGAAAGGAACTTAGCTCTCATATTCCTTGACATGATATTGCCAATACTGTGTTCACCACCACACCACCACAATTAACATAGTGATACTATTGTCTTGCCTATGCTTAACAGGCAAGACATAAATATTATGAGTACCTAATTAAAATGAAAATAAGTCATACCATAATTTCATTATACGTTTTTATTTTTACTTATAAAAAGAAATTTGTTTACAGTGAAAATGCAACAGACAAAGATTCCCTTTGGCCATAAGGTTAGTAGATGACAATATATCAAATGGTATGGAGGACTGTATCCAAGGCAATGAAAGTCAACTACTTTGCAAAAGACAGCTTACCCACATGTTTCTGGTGTTATGGTATTACATCATAAGTAGAATAAAGAGCCTTGCTCAAGAACACAACACAGTAGCCAATCCCAGCTAAACTGAAAGTGGAAAACAGTATGCACCATCCAATCACAAGTCCAATGCCGTAACCACTAAACCACTGGCCTGAAAAGGATTCTAACCAATTACCTACTGTTTATGAGTCTAAGCTATAAACTAAGTCACTATACTGAGGCTGTAAATATTACTGCAATATACTGCTCCTTAAGATTAATCTACAAAAAAAGTTTAATCAGTGAAAGGTCAAAGCTCATTGTATTACAACTCTAGATTAACAGGTTTAAAGATATAGAGGATCTAACAAATAGCTGAAAGATATCAAAGGTACTAAAATGTAATATTAGGTAACATAGTAAACTAATTCTGGTATGGCTGAGTCTGTAAAATTCTCTGCATATATGTGTATGTGTTTGATTCAAATTTTTAAACGTAGCTTTAACAATTTTTCAGTCATATCACTACGATGTCTGCAGTGTGACAGTTTTATAAGTGATATAGCATGATGTCCCACCCAGTCTGACACCAGGCCGACCAGTTCTAACACTAACCTCTTAATGCTGAGCAACAAGAAAGGCAATTACATGTATAATTACCATTTTTTGTAAGTCTTTGGTATGACTCTACCAAGGATTAAACTCATGAAATAAAAGCATCCAAGGCAGATGCTCAAACCACTAGGCAAACAGAGTGGTCCTATACAAATTTTAAATGCTTTTATGTACAATTGCCTTTAATGAAATTTAGACTGGTATTTTTGAAAATTAAATTTATAAGGCTTTCATACCAGACTGCTTTCTGAAAATTTCATAAAATTCTTTTGAGCAGTTTTTCAGAATTTGTCACAACTTTTTGCTGCAATGACACTGCTAGCTAGTGTATCAGCTTCATTTGCAAAAAAAATTAAAGGTTTTCATGCCAGGATGCATTTCAGTAAAAATTAATCACAATTAGTGAAACCAGTTTTTGAGAAAAAGTAATTTACTGCATTTTGTAATTTAGTAAAAATAGCTATATTGCACTGTTGTCTTGTACATAACTTAAAGGTACTTCACACCAGAATGATTCTGTCAACTTTGGTTAAAATTCCGTTGAGTAATTTGTGAGAAATTAATTTCAATTTTTTCACTGTGGATCAACAATTTTTTCTGATAAAAACTTGCAATATCTTTATGCCTGGATCTTTTCTTGTCAGTCTTGTCAAATTCTACTGCTGCTTTTTGGAGCAGTTTCATAATCTCCTGGAGTATGGAAATTCGACCACAGGAAACCTGATTATGCTTAGAGATTTCAACTTTCATACTGACTGTCCTGGAAACTCATACAAATTCCTCGATTCCATTCATGTTTCCAACCTTAAACAGGCAGTTAACCAACCCACCCATAAACATGGTCACATATTAGACTGGATTCTTCATAGACCTGATAATAATATTCTACTGTCCCCTCTTGTATCCCACAAACTTGCATCAGTTCACCTCTGCATTATATGCCATCTGGATGTATCAGTCCCTAACCCTCCACCTTTAATTACTACTACGAGAAACCTCCTTATGATAAACAGAACCATACTAATGCATGACATCCAAGCAAACCTAAGAACTTACCTCCTATAGCAGAACAACTTGATAACTGCCTGCGTTCATTGCTTGAAAACATGCTCCAGCCACCAAGTGGAGAATATTAATTCAAAAGTGTTCTTTGTGGTATAGCAGTGTAAGGGACCAACTTCGAACTGCTTAAAGAGACAATCGTGATGAAGAGTGCACCAAAGTCAGGTGAACTTGATCCAATTCCAACATGACTGCTGCCTGAGTGCTTAGATCAAATATTGCCTTCACTAACTGATGTTATTAATACCTCTCTCTCATCTGGAGAATTCCCATCATTTTTTATAAACTGCTATTGTAAAGCCTCTGCTCAAGAAACCAACACTCGACCATAACAGTTCAATGAACTACCGCTCACTTTCTAAACTCCCATTCATATTAAAAATTTTAGAAAAAAATTGTCCTAAACCAACTTGTATCTCATTTCAATTCAAACAGTCTTTTTAGACATGTACAGTTTGCATATCGCCTTTGCCATAGTACTAAAACTACTCTTCTGAAAGAAGTTAATGACATTTTCTCTGCTTTGGATAGCGGATATATTAATTCAAACCCTCTTTGATTTGTCTGCAGAGCTGACAAAATAGACCATGATATATTATTTCACCATCTCCAGCATGTATTTGGCATTCACAATATAGCCTTACTGTGGTTCAAGTCCTACTTAGTGAACAGAACACGAATTGTTTATGCAAATGGAATACACTCCAGCCCAGTTGATCTATGTTGTGTTGTTCCACAGGGGTCTGTTCTTGGACCTGTTCTCTTCATTCTATATACTCAGCCGCTCTCAAGTGTCATAGATTATCAGCCAGGGTCTAACCAATTGTATGCTGATGACACCCAAATATACAAGTCTAGCCACCCTACTGAAGTTGATGCTACCATCCATGGAGTAGAGAGGTGCATTTCTGATGGGAAATCCTGGATGACATGTAACAATCTGCAGATGAATGAAGATAAAACTGAGGCCATTCTGATCACAACACAAAGACCTTCTCATTCACATCCTTTACCTCAGACAACAAATGTCAGCAAAACCAATATTAAATTCACACAGTCAGTATGAAACCTAGGTGTCACTCTAGAAAGTACTCTTGCACTGCACCAACATGTCATGACATATGCAAGACTGCATATCTTGAGCTGAGACGCATCAGCTCCATTCGCAAATATCTCTCAGTAGATGCCACTAACTTGTGTGTTCATAAGTACTTTCACAAATGGACTATTATGATGCAATTATGTCTGGTTCGTCTCAATATCTACTCCAGAAACTTCAAAAAGTTCAGAACCCAGCTGCTCTGATCATCCTTAGAGTACCACAATCAGAGCACACACACACACACACACACTGCTCTGTAACCAACACTGGCTATCCATTTGATCCAGAATGAAACAAATTATTTGTTCTTAGTGCTACATTTCACTGACAGACTCTTGTGCAACATACCTATCTGGCCTCACCCATGTGTACACACCAGCAAGATATTTACGCTACTCTTCTGACAATCGTATAGTTATTATTCCTACTATGAAAACGAAGTTATATGGACATCGTTCTTTTGCATACCAGGGCCCAGCAACATGGAATGAATTGCCCATTGAAATTAGACACAAAGAAACAGTGATCTATTTTGAGAGTGCTCTTACAACTAACCTTTTTCGACTGCAAGAACAAACTTTAAGGACTGAATAATGTTTACTACCTTAAATATTTTATTCATGTTCTTATGTATCCTAATTTCATGGTGTTTGTTTTGTCTTTTTTTACTTGTATCATTATAGATGTTGTAAAGCACTTAGAGCTTCTAAAGATTAGGTGCTATACAAAGTCCTCATTATTTTTATTATGATTAATACCTTGCATATTTTAACCTATCTGGACTTGAAAACACCATTCAACCATTCAACACATAGATTCACATGATAAATCAAATGTAATGTGATCATCACATTTTGAGTTTGATACATCAATTTGTATCGTATCACAGACTGTGTATCGTGTATTGTATCAAAACATGGCACTGGTGTATCATTTCACCCCTAGTCTTAAAGACAATTGTTTGTTTGTCATGCAGAGGTAACTCAACCTCATAAAATATTTTTTCAATATTCACTCTTTCAGACTTATAATTTACATACTATGTGGGTCTCCTAAAATTGCTTTCCAATTATAAAAAAAATCTCTTTAGAAAAACTGGGATGACAGAATTTGGCAAATATAAACTTCTATTTTGCTATCCTGATTTTCTCACTGATTATTAAATGTAGCATTACATAAACAGCTGTTGTATTATAGTTGAATGAGTTTATCCATACTTTAAATCAATTTTCTACCTTGATGTTGCCATTGGCAACATGTATATATAGTGATTATATGATTATATTGAATCCACTAACATAGTTTTGTAATAAAGTGAGATAGATTTTCTGGTTTTATTTTCAGTAAAATATTCCAAATTCTTGTCTTACAAGTTTGATTAGGAATTTTTTTCTGAGCAGAAAAGTGTTCAATATTTTAATTTTCCAGTAGTTCCATGACCTTTATATTGTAAACAATTTCTTCAATTATTGCTGAAAAAGCATCAGATGAGTCATCTACCATGGGTGTTTTTAAATTTTTAGTCCAGGTATTGTTTGAAAAGACATTAAGTCCAAATACATCCACAACCATTATACAATTTTATATGTATCTGTAAACTAGCTAAACCCACTTAGAACTGAGAAATGAGCAACAAATATAACCTCTTCTATATGAAATTCTTCAATCTTGATTTGTTCTTTGTGTGTAATGTGCAAGTAGACTGCTTTTTCTTTCTTCCAATCTTGAGGCTAAGAATATTGTATGGCTCTTAAATATAGCTTCACTATCTTATTCTTTTTTTAAGCTAAATTACATGCAAACATGCACACACACATGCCACAGTTTGGTAATTTTCACATTGACAGATTACTCACTGCAGCCAAACAAAGTGGAACTGATGCAGTAATCAGTGCCACAGAAGTAAAGGAATGGTGGATTCTCAAGTGTTCTTTAAACAACTATTATAGAGGACTGTGAGCAGCTGAATTGCTGAGAAAACTAGTTCCAATGAAAGGACGGTACCATAACGTGATTCATTTGATGAAAATTTCACAAGTATTTCCAATGTCACGCACAGAGTGCAAATGAAAATTTTCACCAGAAGTTAAATCAAAAGAAAGCTGTGGTGCAGAATGAGAGCTGACCTTTTGAAATACTTATGATAATAAATATTGTTGCTATGGTTGTAAAAGGAGTATTTTCTGTCATTTATTTTATCGAGTTTTGTTCTGGTACTGATTCTTTGGTCATGATTTTATTCTACAATACTCCAAAACACTTGATGCACATGCATTCACTGGATCATGAGATTTGGTTATTTAATTACCAACAAAATGTGATCTTTATGGAAACAGTCAAACAGCTTTTTTGTAAAAAGCCCAATATGCATAACAGGAAATGACAGTACTAGTACCAACATTGTTTAAATGAAGACCATGTTTCCCTGATAAAGCATGACTGACAACCTCTTACACTTATTTTACCTTTCATTAAAACATTTCACATTTATTCTCAACATTGATTTTCACGTCAAAATCTTGCCAAAATTGCCAATAAAATGAAAATTAATGTGGTTCTTAATCACTTACTACACAAAAGATTTGCAAACCGTGTCTACAACAGTAACTTTTTCATACCAAATAAAGAATCATTTGTCTTCATTAATTTTTTACAATGCAGTACAAAATAAAAAATATGCGAGTATTTATATTCAATAAATTTATGCATCGGTGTCCTTTATATTACACAAGGACATCTGACAACTGAACTATAGTACTTAAAAACCCAATTATAGTACCACAATTATTTAGCAGTTTGGGGCCCAAAGTGGCCAAGTGGTCTAAAGCACTCACTGTTACGGATCACTGCCATCTCTCCTTTGTCTGCAAGGGTTCAAGTTTCAGATTCAGGCAATGTGTGTATGTGAGAAAAATTGCCAGTAGCTTTCTCATAGGTCGGTGGTGCATTCCGGGGTCTTCCTCCATCATTTATACTGGCTGCCATATATAGCCTATCTTGTGCTGAAAAATGGCATTAAACCCTACAACAACAACATTTAGCAGTTTAAGTTTGAAAATTTGATATTTTATGAAGCCATCTGATTCTTACATAGCATCATATTTAACAGCCCCAATTGTAGCCCTACAATTAACAGAAATTTGATAACTGACTGAAGGCTGTCCCATCTGTGGATGAATACCCTACTTTAAAGGTTCATTCCCATGTGTTTTAATCATGAGGATTTAGTAACCTATTTTCAGTTGACTTTTAGCATGTAATAAAATCAATAGGTCTTTTAAATTTCTGTTTCTGTGACTGTTGTGTTATTGTGTTAAAACAAAATGAGATGACATGTGCTATTATCAATAACTTGAATATATACAAACAACTACTGTGAGGTCCTAACATAGTGATATCAAAGAGGCAGACACCTGTAGAAAGTACCACTGGAACCATGACTTCATGCACAGAGGGTTCTGATTGGTTTGTTTGATTAGGATTTTTAATGTAGCTTTAACAATTTTTCAGTCATATTGCTATGATGTCTGCAGTGATGCAGTTTAGTGATGTCTAGCACTGGGGCATCATGCCGCAGACATGTGGCATGATGTCCCACCCAGTCACATTATCCTGACACCAGGCCGACCAGTCTGAACACTAACCTCTTAATACTTAGCACCAAGAGAGGTACCTGTTAGTACCATTTTTGTTAAGTCTTTGGTATGACTTGGCAAGGGATCGAACCCACAACCTCCTGCTTCCATGGCGGGCACTAACCACTAAGCCACCGGAGTGGTTGGTTCTGATTCGTTAGTTGTTCACTTATAATGTTACATCTCTCTTCTTTCAAAGAAATCAAGGTTTTAAAAAACGTTTAATAAACTGTCTAACTTAATTATGAGCCATTATAACTAATATGTCAAAATCAAGCGCGTCTTTGATAGTAAGGATTACAATGATCAACAAATAAATCTCTGAGACAGACTGAGAATGCATAGTATATTTTTTCATGATCCTGCTGCTTGTTTGATTGCTATTTAATGTAAACTGTTGGTCCTTATCTTGAATCATTCTCTGTGTTTATCAACAGCACCATACATTGTGCTACACTGATGTCTGTTCTATAAGACGAGACTCTCTTGTCCGTAAGTACAGGATTTCACAACTGTTTCTTATCCAGGAAATGTTCAAGTTTTAGGAACTGATATTGCACTGACTCTATTATCTTTGGTTTTACTAGCCTTCCAGAACGTGTGTCGTATTCGCTCTGCTGACAATCTTGTAGGATTGTTGCATCAGGCTCAGGCGTACTTTGACTGAAACACTGAGATTCCATTGATTGTGAAATTGATTTACTGGCATTTGAGAGAAGTGATACAGCTGTACACAATATGTTTTCAATCAGAGAGAAAGGCACATTTATCTTACATTGCTGAGGGGGGGGTCAGTAGTTTTCATGAGCTGATGTCCATTGCAACGATAAACGGTACCATCTTTGGCACAACTGAGTATGCGTTTTTGTTTTTGAGCGAAATCCTCTTTACAGTTTTGGACTCTTTTCTCCACTAGGCTGTTCAACTGAGGGTATGTGGGATTTTATGTAACATGTTTAAAAGCCCCATTCTTTTGTGAAGCATGTGAATACTCTGGAAGAATAGCATATTTGATTGTCGTTGACAATGGCTTCCGGTATTCCAAAGGATACGAAAATGCTTTTCATGTGATTGATCACAGTGCTATCTTTTGCGCTTGCAAGTGCCTTAACTTCGAAGTAGCAACTGAAATAATCTACTACACCAATGTGCTCTTTATTATTCCATGTAAATAGGTCTGTGGCAACATTTGTCAAGGGTAGTTAGGGATGTCATTGGGGATGAGAGATTCATTTTGGTTAGAACTTCTATGCTCCAAGCAGATTGAGCATTTTGACAATAATTCAGAAATGTCAACTGAGATTCTTGGCCAAAACAAGACATCTCTGGCTCTTTTCAGACACTTATCAATGAGTAAATGCCCTGAATGCACAGTTTCTAGCATTTTCTGAGAACTTGTGGTATGAGTATTTTTTGACCTTTCAAAATTAATCCATCTACTCTGATTGACAGCTTGACCTCTTTTCAGGCCAACCATCAATTATGACCTGTTTCAGTATGACCAGCAGTGTCTTGTTCAGTGAGAGCTTGAGTTTCTTCCTTCTTATGATCAGATACAGGTAATGCTGATAACACCATATGCACATGTAGATCTATACCTTCATATAAGTTGGGGGGGGGGAGGTATCAGATAAGAACTTACGGGAGAGCATATCTGATACAGGAATGTTCTTACCTTGGTAATGTTTTACCTCTAGGTCATAATGCTGCAGTTGCAAAAGCATGCATTGTAGTTGCAGTGGGGTTGCATACAGGGGCTGTTTCACTTATAATAGAGACAAGTGGAATGTGGTTTGTTTGAACATGTACCTTCTTTGCATATACAAATTGATGGAACTGTTTGCATCAGAAAAGTATAGGAAACATTTCTTTTTTATCTGAACATAATTAATTTCATGAATGAACAGGTCCCGGGCCTATAGTAATTATGTCTTTGACCTTTTGAAATGCATCTATTTGCGGAGTGTCCCATGAAAACACTACATCTTTCGCTAAAAGTTGTCTTAACAGACTGATGACATCTGCCAAATTTGAGGTACATTGGACAAGTAGTTAACCATGCCAAGAATGGTTTCTAATTCTGCATGGTTACAAGGGGAGGGGGTTGAATTTCTCAAATTTGTATGATGTTCATCGCATGTGCATCCAAAAACTAGTACATCATTGCAAATCGAAACAACACCACTTAAACCTTCAAAACTCTCATCGATTTGAATTTGGAATTCATCCTGAGATGATTTCAAACTAAATAGGCGACGCAAGAAATGGTAACGTCCGAAAGGGGTGTTGAAAGTTGCGAGTTATGAAGAGTTTTATTGCCCAATATCCTGACTGTGAATCCAATTTGCTGATGTATATTGCACCTAATAATTGGGGTATTTGATAGTCCAATGAGTGCATAGGGTAATGTGGCAATGCAAAATTCACTGAAAAGTTTTTCTCGTATCCTTGATAACAATACCCTGAAAACAATTCTGTCACAAATCATATCTTCATCATGTCTCATGGGTCTGTTAAATATTAATTCAGTGTTGTTGGAATTTTGTGCATGATGTGGTAGGTTGGAATTGTCTCAGTCCATGGTAAAGTTTGGCATATTGGAAAGATCCATTTCAAAGATATTAAGTCATATGCAGAATGTTCAACGTTTTTAAGGTTTTAAATTCGTGCAAAATATTCTGTGGATTATAAAGTTATTGTTTCAAAATATCCACTTACTGTACTATTCTAATTATGATCACATCTGCACTTCTAACACCATGTTGTGTTATTGCATTAATACATGAGATGAGATGCTGTGTTCTAACTATCAATAACTTTAATGTATACAAATCACTATTGTAAGGTCTTAACATTAGAGTGCTATCAAAGAGACAGACACTTGTAGATAGTACCAGTAGAACTATGACTCATGCACAAGGGGTCAGATTGGTCAGATGCACATGTATAATGTTACAATGACTTCATAAGAAGTATTTTGGTAAAGACCCCATTTTGAAATGACCATCTGTTAAGGAGTAGTGATAAAAAAAAGATTTTCAATGGACAGTGTAAACCACTGGTAGAAATTTAATTTAGGTCCAACTAGACATCATAATATATTTTCAGGTGAAAATCTTATGTCAGTATGATCTCCTGTTCAAGATGACTAGAGATAACAAGATTTTCAAGATGACCTTAGGCAATATTGGACACTCAATCTGATGTGCACCAATTTTGTTCAGAACCAGATAAGTCTTTTAGTGAAAACCCCATGTTAATATAGCCATCCATTCATAAGGTGTGTTCAGACTGAGTGGCTAAATAAAGATTTCAAAGATGGCCACCATAAAGGCTATAATGAATGTCAGACCAGCACCATTTTCATTTAGGACCAACAAGGTATCATAATAAACCACTCAGTGAAAATCCCATGCTGAAGTGATCATCCATGAAGGAAAGTAACAATAACATGAATTTTAAAATGGCTACTCAGCCAACCCTATTGGATATCCAAGTTGCACCATTTTCATTTGGGAAGTGAATGTGTTTTGTAGTAATAGTTTATCAGGAGTAGCAAGAACAATGTAGTGCTAATGGATGGATAACAGATTAAATAAAACAAGTAATCACATAAGCTCTTCTGGTCTGTGATTAGAGGACCTAACCACATCATTACATGTGATGGGTTTTTCATTAACTAAATGTAATTTTACTTGAATTAATGTGCTTACTATTTACCTTGGTAAGTATCCTCCTTTTCCTTTGTTTTGAATCCTGTGGATTTTTGCTTGTGACATTAGTATTCTGTGATCCCAAAAGTTTCCTGGGCCCCACCAAAAAAAGAAGAAAAATCATCATATCATCTCCATCAACATGAACAAGTACCAGTTCTTACTTTTTAATTTAAAGCCTTAGGATTACGTTTTGTGCAAGAACACATGAAGGAAGTCCTGGTAAAATGCAGTCTACAGATTTCAGTGAGATAGCAGTGTACCTGAGATTTGTGTTTTTCAAATCTTAAAAGACTTTAAATATATACAAGGTTAATTTTCTTCATAATGATATAGATACAACCTGAATATAATATTTAAAACCTTTGCATGCCTCTGATTTTAGTGGAGAAATTAACTTTAACCCTTAAAGTGCTATATTATTTTGCTGTACAAGATCCCTCAGTGCTGAACTGTTATAGATATACAAAAAAGGAAAATTGCAGTTTTTAAATTGCATGGATTAAAAAAAATATACACAATAGATACACAAACCTTATATGAAAAATGATAGTGGATGTCTAAATTTTAAGATTAGCATCATGACACGTGCAAATATAACATATTGCATGAAAAGGTGCAAATACAGGTAAAATGATAAGTTACAATTGTATTTCATCTGTATTTTGTTTGTTTTTAAATTTAATGAAAACATTAAATATATCTAAGAAATATGATATTTTTTTGTAGTTCAACCATCTAAATTGTGAAAATCACAGGTAAAGAAAAAGTAACAGTTTTGTAAACAGCCACTCCATGAATGTCAGAGGTAAGTTTAAACCCCTAGAGTCAGTAATAAATGTTCATGAAAATCTGTCACCTGTTATTTATTCTAATATCATCAAAACTGAGGTTCATATATGATGGATAAAACTCATCAAATGCTTCATTCTTTCAATCACTGGGTGGATCTAGCGTAAAGAGTCACCTTGATTGCTCTTGTCATCTGCCAGGTGTAAATTGCTTAGAATAGCTAGAAATCTATCCCATGCTCAGTTTTTGCTTTAGTATGGGGTTGATATCATATTATCAGTAGCCCATTAGGAATCAAGATCAGATTTATGTAGCCATTTCTTGATGCAAATGTTCTCCTTCCAGTCTGTACCATGAACTCTGATCTGCAGTGCAATTTGTTTGATCTACTATCAGATGCAATAACTCGTCATCAAAGAAGCTTTTAATAATCCATAGGTTCAGTATTCACCAGTATTCACATTAATTTTGAATTACCAGCGAATGGGGGGTTGACAGGCATGCCATCTTTTCATATCAAGCAAGCATGTACATAGACTCCAGTTCCACGTCAATTCCTGGTTCAAAACCAATTATGGATAATTCCATCAACACTTCGCCAGCTCTAATAATTTCATCCTCCTCAAATTCTTCAAAATCATTATCATCATCACCATATGAAGCCAGTATTTGTTGCAAGATATCACCATCGTATCCAGCATCAGCCATTTTAATTTTTTTCTAGGTACCATGTGCTAAAAGCAAGTATTTGTAAAACATCTTTGCTAAATGCAATGTAAAGTACAATGTAACGCTTGTTCAGGGCCTTTATAAACTATACAAAATATGGTTTTACAAGTAGTCATAGCTTGTTGAAGTAATAGGATATGTACATTGATGTATCAACCGTGTGACTAATGTAGCGACTAGCACTTTAAGGGTTAAAACAGTTTACTAATCTACAAATTCTGCTTTGGGTTGTCTCCTGATTATTTTAAAGGTAATTTTAAATTTTGTGAAAAATGTTCATATTCAGATCTATCTCAAACAACAATTAAAAGTTATCTAAACCAAATTCTGAACTTTATAACAAGGGTTTAATGTTTGTTATAGCCAAACTGTGGAATTCCATTCCACCATTCATAAGGTCAGCTTACTTATCCAAGAGTTTTAAGAAGCATCATAATCAACTTCTGAAGAAACAATCATTCATATGAGCTAATGTAATTCAGTACTAATCTATTTTCGCTGATGTTCTTTCATGTACAACTGTAATGCTTTGAACAGGTTCACTGCTAATCTTTCTATGAATCCTGATACACTCATCTTTAATGTCATGTACATACTGTATTTTAAAGCATCAGTTGAACAATAATCTAGTTTTTAATAGCTCTGTTGTCAAAAGATACCATAACTTGTACAACTGTACATCACAAACACATAGTTGAAGGCCTCATGGAAAATTGGTCTGCTGACCAAATGAGGTTCTTTAAATACAGTATGATACAGCTGCACATTACCACTAAGTGTCATAAGAGCTTAGCTGGCATAGAACTGTTTGTTTTATATATACAATTGCGGGAAGCAAAAATATGCAATTTTTTTTCATGCAGAATTCTACCCTAATGGGTCAGGTGACAATTGGGTTGTCTTTGGAAGCATGGGCAAAGAAAAGGACTTTTGTCTCAAAATATTGAATCATTTCCCATGTTTGATTAGAAATGCGCCAGTACCAAATTTGGTTTGATGGAATGGAATATTTCAAAAACATCTTTCTATTTATTGGAAAAAAGGGTATATACTAAAATGAAGCAAGGATGAGTAAGTTTGTGTTTGCATATTCACACCTATTTGGATTTGCCTCTTATCAATCCACCTCAAAGAATGTTCCTTGAAGGAACTGACTCTACTGTCTGAAAAGAAACTGTCAGTAATTCAAGATAAGACCATGCTTTTTTATTTACTTTTTATTTTCAATTTTGTCAGTGTGGCATCCATATTGCATACAAGATCAGCATTCTTATTTAGAAGAAAAACTAAACATCATAAAAAACCTGTTGATAAGACCTTCCATTCAGGAGAAGCAAAAAAGCTGCTGTAGCCATAATATGCTCAGAATGCCACTAAAATCGACAGAGTTTAATTTGATTCCATCGAGTTTTTAATCCAAAAGTCCTTCAATGTTATTGAGCAAAATGAAACTAAGTGACATAATTCCAAGTCTAATTGGGATCATAACTCCATAACTTTCTACCAGAAAACTTAAATTTGACCCTTTAGTTCTTTAGTTCTTCTTAATGTAAAGCTTAACACCAACTTTGATTTCAATCAAATTAGTCCTTTAAAAGCTATTTAAAGGAAACAAAAAAAACCACCAAAAAACAATAGGCAAAGTTCTAAATTAAACAAGGGCTCCATAAATATCTGCCAGAATAAAAGTTAAAACTTAGGACTTCTGAATGCAAAGCTCCCCCTTGATGGAGATGAATCCTGTATCAGATTTAAAGACATAAAATATCAACAAACTGCCATTATGTCAAAGCAAGAATCCCTAGAAAGAAATGCCACTCCAATGACCAAAAAGAATTTCCAGGAAATCAAGACAGGAGCATTTCTTTTCTATTAACAGCTAAGTGTTGAAACCATCTCAGACATTCTTCAGATAAAACAATATTTTCAAATTAGTTGTTGTGGTGGACATACCAAATGTCAGATTAGTACCATTTTTCATTTGAGACCAAGAAGACATCATTAGGAGATTTTTTTATAGTGAAAATTCAATGTTAATAGGACATCCGATCCAGTGGAAGTAGTGACAACAAGATTTTCAAGACAGCCATTGTGGTAGCCATATTGGACATATGACTGGTACCATTTTTATTTAGGACCATCTATGTATCATAGGATCTCTACTGTTGAAAACCCAATGTTGATATGACCATCCATTCTGGAGCAGTAAAGAAAACACTATTTTTGAAGATGGCCACCAAAGTCATCCTATTGTGGGTCAGTTTGTATCATTTTAATTTAGAACCAACATGTCATTATAAAATTACTTTCAATTTAAGAGAAGGAATAACATGATAATAAGATGTAAGATCAGCACCAATTTAATGTAGGACCAACAAGACATTATATCATCTTAAGTCTGGTAGAAATACCATTTTATAACGAGTAACAAAAACACTATTTACAAAATGGCTTCCATGGTGGCCATTTTGGATACAAGATCATTTCCATTTAGCACCAACATACATCATAAGAAGTCTTCTGGTGAAAGTAAAATGTTGATATGATCAGTCATCTTGGAGAAGTAGCAATAGTATGACTGTCAAAATGGCAATTGTGGTGGCCATATTGGAAAGTAGATTGACACCATTTTCACACATGACTAACTATAAATCATCAGAAGTCCTTTAATGAAAAATCATTGCTGACATGACTATTCATTCAGAAGAAGTAATGAAAAGATTTTTAAGATGGCCATTGTTGCAGCTATACTGGACATCTGATACCATTTTTCTTTATGACCAAGGAGACCACATAAAAAGTCTTTCCATAAACACCCTGTAATGATACAACCATACATTCAGGAAAAGTAGCAATACCAAGACTATCAATCATTTATGCCCAACTAGACATTATAAAAAGCCTTATGGTGAAAACTGCATGTCAACATGACATTGGATTCTAGAATTGCAATAACAAGATTCTGAAGATGGTTACCAGTATTATGGTGGCCATATTGGACTTCATATATGCACCATTTGGATTTAAGATCAAATAGACATAAGATCGTTTCAGTGAAATTCCCAAGCTGATATGACCATTCATTCAGGATAAGGATAAGAAGTGATAAAACTTACACCATGGCCACTGCTGCTGTCATACGGGATGTTTTAATGAAACTATTTTTATTCGAACCAGCTGAACATCATAAAAAGTCTTCAGTGGAAACCCCACATCAATATGACCATCCATTTTGGAGGATTAACAATAACAATACTTTTCAAGATGCCCACTGTGGAGTCTAAATAATACACACAGATCAGCACCATTTTCCTTTTGGACCTACTAGACTGCATATTTAAGAAGTCTTCTGGTTAAAACGTGATGTCAATATCACTTTCCATTCAGAAAAGTTAGTGATTTACAAGATGACTGCTGTGTCAGTTATATTAGATGTCGGAGTTGCCTCATTTTTTTTTTCATAGGATTAACTGGACTTTTGAATAATTTTGTGTGTGTCTAGTTTTATGGCAATCATCCTGTTAGTTTCATAGCAGTAGCCAGAATAAACATGTGCTAAAAGATGTTGATGGATGAAGGAAGATAGACCATTCCCTAAGCTCTTCTGGTCTATGAACAACAGAAATAAAAATCAAATCTTACCTCTTGTAATAAATTTGCTTACCACATTTTCAGTCTGTATCAAGTGTTTGCACATTTGTACTAAAATGTTTCAATAAAAAGTGTTCTCTATGGTATAGCAGTGTTAGGGACCAGCTTCGCACTGCTAAAAGACATCGCCGAAAAGTCGAGTGGCCTTGGCTTTCCACCCGACTTACTATTCATAAACAAATCTATGAAGCCACTAAGAAGAACGTCACCAACATAGTCCATTTAGCAAAATTATCCCACTACAGTACCAAGATCAGCTGCAAAAAGCTCTTCAAGACAACTAACAAACAAGGAACAAATGTACACCACTTCCAACTACCTTCTGTCCAGTAGACCTTCTGGACCTATTTGCAAATTTCTTCCATGACAAAGTACAAACCATTTGAGATTCGCTTGACAACACAATTTCAACTGACTCGTCACCTTACATTTATGATACAGAATTTCAGCGACAACCATTAGCAGCATTTTAACATGTCTCTATTGATTTTGTATGGACAATCGTAATGAAGAGTGCACCAAAGTCATGTGAACTTGATCCAATTCTTACATCACTGCTGCTTGAGTGCTTAGACCCTATATTGCCTTCACTAACTGATGTTATTAATCTCTCTCTCATCGGGGGAATTCCCATCATTTTTTAAAACTGCCTTTGTAAAGCCTCTGGTGAAGAAACCAACACTTGACCATAACGATTTAAAGAACTACTGCCCAGTTTCTAATCTCCCATTCATATAAAAAAAATCTTAGAAAAAGTTGTTCTAACCCAACTTGTATCTCATTTCAATTCAAACAGTCTTTTTTGCAATGTACAGTCTGCATATTGCCCTTGCCACAGTAATGAAACTACTCTTCTGAAAGTATTTAATGACATTCTCTCTGCTTTGGATAGTGGAAAGATTACAGTCCTCACCCTCCTTGAATTGTCTGCAGCATTTGACACAACAGACCATGATATATTACTTCACCGTCTCCAGCATGTATTTGGCATTCAGAATATAGCCTTACAGTGATTCAAGTCCTACTTAGTCAACAGGACACAAATTGTATCTGCAAATGGAATACATTCCAGCCCAGTTGATCTATGTTGTGGTGTTTCACAGGGGTCTATTCTTGGACCTGTTCTCTTCATTCTGTACACTCTGCCGCTCTCAAGTGTCGTAGATCATCAGCCAGTGTATCTTCAATTGTATGCTGATGACACCCGAATATACAAGACTAGCCACCCAACTGAAGTTGATGCTACCATCCATGGAGTAGAGAGGTGCATTTTTGATGTGAAATCCTCGATGACATGTAAGAAGCTGCAGATGAATGAATACTTTGTTCAACAATTACTTGATCTTTCCGCCAGACTACAATTTTCCCGCCTAATCGTTCATGTCAACCAGCTGCCAGTTCTGACCCATACTTTGTTTCAACAATATTTTGATCTTGCCGCCAGGCTTAAATTTCACCGCTTAATTGTTCATGTTGACCAGCTGCCAGTTCCGACCCTTACTTTGTTTCAACAATATTTTGATCTTGCCACCTGGCTTAAATTTCACCGCCCAAATCATTCATGTCGACCAGCTGCAAGTTCCGACCCGAACTTTGTTCAACAATTAGTAGATCTTGCCACCAGGCTTTTGATGTCACGGTCAGATAAAAAAAAACATAGCAGCACATTTTCTCACCACTCTGCAGCTATTTAAGTCTTTGATCTTGCCACCTAGCTTGTGGGTCATGTTCTTCAGATGTACTCTTACAATGACAACATGTACATCTGTGGGTCTTTCAGCCACTGAATTTTCTGATTGTAAATTTCAGCACAGCTAAAAGGATCAATTGATGAAGACAATTTTCCAATCAACAGGTGGTCGAAGCAGGACTAGCAAGCCCTTAAATTTGCCGGCCAGGAAATTGATGCATACAGAGGACTCCTGTATATGTGATTTTCTGAATCCCATATATAAAAATTTCGTCAAAATACGGATTACGCATTTCCGAGACCTTTGAAAGTGTTTAAAACAAGTTTGTGTTTTATTGCTGTGAAAGTTTCATTTTTAACTTTATTTACTTATGGCTACCAACAGCAGGGTAAAACACAAATTAAATTTACAGTCTCTGGAAACTAAATATCTGGCTGTTAAGGAAGCTAAGGGATGAACATCTCGCAAAGAGGTCTGTGAAATTTTTTCACTTAAAAAAAACACCCGTTCAGGAAGGATGAAAGCTGCTGAGTCTATAAAGAAAGACTACGTTGAAGGTAACTGCTCTTCCCAAAGGAAGATGCAAGACTGCTACATTTAAAGTCGTGGCGGAAGCATCAAAATGGTTCAATGAAGCATTTGCGAAAAAACTTTGTGTGGAGAACTTCGCTGCAACAAGTAGTTGGTTCAGTCGCTTTAATGTTCGTCATAACATCAGATACAAAAGTATTTGTGGAGAATACATGTACAGTTGACAGTTTTTCACTTCCCTGTGAAAAGCCCCATCCCCTTGGTAGCCTCAATAAGATGGGAACAGACCGACCAAAATCGAGGCCAATTTAAGTACATGTACATGAAGCATGTAAATGACAACTTTCCAACCATGTGCTAATGCAGACGTTAAATATCATAATGTTTTTAGTATCAGGATGTGATCAATGCAATATTTTAATTTGGATTTTACTACACAAAGATAACCAAAATGTAATTTGTCAATATCAAAATGTATTTCACACTGATTGTCTTCATGTACTCAAAATTTCTATTGTTTTCTCAGAGTATAAATGCTATTCACTGATGATGGGTCACCCTTTGCTGACGAATTTTAACTTTAATCTTTTTTTCAGCCCCCCCACCCCAACACTTATCTCGACATCCGCCTATGTCGACAATATTTCCTCGGGCCCGAGAATGTCGACATAAACGGGTAGGATTGTATATATAGACATATGGATGTAACATCCTGTTGGAAGGACAGACAGGACCAAATGAAGATACCCCAACTTCTGTTGCATTCAAATAAATGATTGAAATTATAAAGTCAACATTTGTTAACTTCTTCTTTATGCAAATTGACTTAAGCTAAAAAAATAAAAGAAAAAACAACTTTACCTTTCACCAGTACATTTCTTTTTATTGATGCCTCTTTTTTCTTGAAAAGAAAATGTCAAATACAGTTAATAGTACCCAAGAAATATGTATCATGCAGGTTTTTGCAAAAACTTGACATACAGAATAAAACAGACATTAACTCTATCAAAGTATCAAATACAAATGATAGTTTTCTTAGCATCAACTGGTCCCTGAGATTACTCACAAGGTTCACATTGACATTAAAGCCATATACAACAGCATTTACCAAAGCAAATGAAATTAGAAGAATGCTTTAAAATTCAAACTAAGTCTATTGAGCACAGTATTTCCCTTTACCTTCATTTGCGCTTCAGAGACCCCCCAAATTTTTAATTTGAACCACAGTTTGATACCAATGTGTTGTTTTTTTACTCAGTCTGACCCCCAGTTTTGACACCAAGGAGACTTTTGACTTTCAGTCTTGCACCCTTTTGGGGATACATTGAATGTGCATTTTGTCAATTTTTAGCAACAGCATCCATATTCATGAAAATCTGAAAGACCCTGAAGCATGAATACTTTCAATAAAATTTTGATTCTTTGGAGTGGCTCTGCAGAAATTTATTTCACACTTTAGGCACTAGCAGCAACTTTTATTAAACATCTCCAGTTAAATCTGTGCTAAAATTCTGCAAGCTGATTATTTTTAAGTCTAATACTATTATCTCATTAAACCTGTGTTGGACAGAAGCTGGTTACTGTAAGGCTTAATTATAAGATGCCAGTCTTACATCTGACTTTCTATACATTTTACAGAGGGCAAACCTTCTAGTTAAGTGTGTATTCAAGCTGCGATGTTTTATGAAAGTAACAAAAGGCCTGGTTAATTACAAGTGCACTTAAGATAAAACATAACAACTAATCCATTCTAAAAGCATAGAGTCTACTCAGCTGTGTCCCCATCTATTTTAGTAGATGGACTGCATCACAACCAAAAGACAATTTCTCAGCAGGCAAGTAAAACTGACCACAAATTTAGCAAGGGTCTGAACTCGATCACCTGCCCAATATCTGCTAAATTACCATATGCAGTAGCAATTGGTCAAGCAATCTGTGTCATAAGGATGTTTTATTAAGAACAACATTTCTTCTAATGCTGTTGATTATAAAAACCACTGTTTTAAGGGTTTCTATTGTTTTGTATCTTCATCCATATCTGACAGCACATCATTTGCCCAATACACAAATGCACCCCAGCCATTACACTTTGTGTCCAAGTTCATCAAGTATTGTTCATCAGTTGTGTTAGATAAAGTTGTGTAAATGTAATTTTAGTAATCACAGCCATATCTGATGGCTACATAGCATCATTTGAATGAATCAGAATGACTTTGAAGCTTGGATACATTGTCAAATTTGATCAAAGTTATTAAAGGGTTTAACTATTGTTAGTAATAGCAGTTCATTTGATAGCAGATTGGCATCATTTGTATGACAGATTGACATCATTTGCATACAATTTCACTCAAATTTTGTAGTCAAATTCTGTTGAGTGGTTTCTGAGAAGAAAATTGTGGAAAAGAGTTTTCATTTTTAGTAATGGCAGTCATATTCAATTTCTTTGTATGGTTCTGAAAGCCTTTATTACCAGATCAATTTCTGCAAAGTAGGTTTTCAGAAGTTACTTAAATGCTATTATAGTTTAAGCAACAGTACCCACATAGCCTAATTTGGTAAGTGCATCTTAAAATGAGGTCCATTATGTGCTCACCATCGCCATAGATGATAAAGGTATAAACTGCCATGTCTGAAGAGCAATTCCAAGTTCACGGAAAAAAGGAGGCATGACTGCTGGGTTTTTTTCTTCAAATTTTTTCAAAAGTAGTCTGTGACATGAAATATGTAAATAATAGAATTTCAGAAAAATGATGCATTTTACTAGTGAATATATAAAAATGGTATAAATATTATGTTGTATTTAAGAGTGGCTGATGGAAACCTAATGCAAGAATAATAACTCTGCAACTACTATTAAAGAGAGGTAAAATATGTTATCAAGACAGACTATCATAAGACAATAGGTTACCCCCATTGGTAAACAACTGAAAGCTCTCTATGCCAGGGTGCTATTAAATTTTTACACATTCTGTTAAGTAGTTTTGTAAAGAAGTAATTTAAAAGGTTGTATATTTTTAGTAAGGGAGGTCATAACTGACTGCAAATTAATATCACTGTCAAAATTTTAAATGACTTCATGCAAAGATGATATCAATCAAGTTATTTCAAAATTCTATTCAGTAGTTTCGGGACAAAGCAATTTAAATATTTTTCTGTTGATAGTAATGGCAGTAATATTGTACAAAGCTGAAAGCCCTCAAAACCAGGATTCTTTCTGTCAGATCAATTCAAATTCTATTTAGCTGTTTCTCATATGAAGTAATTATAAGGTTTTATTATGTCTAGTAACAATGACCCTATTTAATGGTTGAGTATCATTTGTAAAATGTTTAAAAGTCTTCAAGACAGGATGTTTTCTATTAGATAAATCTATTTTTATTTTAGCAGTTTTAGAGAAGACTGTTTTTTTTTAATATTCCTTCTAACAGTAATGGCAACCACAATTAATGGTATATCTGCATCATTTATAAAACAATGATCTTTATAATGCTTTCTGGGAACTATTATCAAATTCTATCCAGCGGCTTTGAAGAAAAAGTCATTTAACATTTTTAAATATTTATTTAAGTAACAGTAGCTGTATTAGACTATGGACATCCATAATTGCTAAAACCATGAAGATCTTGATGATTTAAGCATATTTACCAAGTTTTATAATACACTGTAATGTAAACAGAAATTACTACACTAAAGTATTGAAATGCCCAAACAATCAGTTGAAAAATCACCTCAGTACCTAATATGCACATATATTACTCACAATTGTACACAATCAAAATCCTTAATTAACTTAAGCCTCTTTACCAAGTCAGATCAAAACTTTCCTGAAATACAGTATCTAGAATGTTTGCAAGCTCTGCCAATCACATGCAAGACCACCTGATTAATATGGGTGGATCCCCTGTGTCATCAAACACATGTGAGATTTTGATCATAAATATAGTCTCGGGATGGTAAGCTTCACCTCTTTAATATCAAAATCCCTTCAGAAGTATAGCCTCCAGAGCAACAACAAGCTGATTGACAATTAAAACAGTGCTTATAAAATGAATGTACATACATTATCAACAGTAAACCCTAGCTGGATATACAGTTGGCTCCACTTAAATGCATATCGCTTAACTGCATAGATGGCTTAAGTGCATAGCGAAAGTATGGTCCTGTTTTTCGTTCATTAATATGCATAGTAATCAATATCAGATCACTGCATATTGGTTAAATGCATAAATCGTTTAACTGCATACAATTTGTTGGTCTCAAACATTGACCTTATACATATTTGACACAGCTTAATTGCATAAACATGGTCCAGACAGCTAAAGTGGAGGTCACGACTGTATATGTGTAGACTGATATCCCAAAGAAATTAAGATCATTGAAAAATCAAGACTGCTGTTTTGGCTAACCACTGCATTCATCAGCTAAGGTGTTAAAAATAATCTAAAATGGCTTAAAGCACACATGTAAGACATTATCATTGGCAGACTTGGCTGGCCACCCCAACTGTGTTCAAAAATCAATTACAGACTTTTTTTACCAAGTAACTTGCAAACAGTTTGCAATGATGTTCATGTCTTTCTTTTTACATTAACTTATTAATTTAATGGAAACTAATTTTAGTAGCAACTCGAATACTAAATTATGCTCATGTTATGAGGACTGGCCATATAATTTTTAAGCAAGGACAGGAATTTTTAAAAAAATGCAAGTTCTCAAATAGCTCAAAAAACTGTACTTGCACTGATTTATAAGCACCCCACCTTCCCAAGAAAATTTAATAGTCTTTTACTTAAGATTTGTGTGAAATTCTTGATCTTAATACAAAATGTATTTTGGACATGCAACTTCACATAATCACAGAAGAAACTATATATTGCAATTATTTCTAACTGAAAGAAGTATACTGATTACATCATTGTAATTACAAACAGGTATGAACAGTTTATCAACTGCCACTAAAAATACCAAATAAACTATTTTACTCTTTATGAATATTGTAAACACCGACATTCCAAAAGATTCACCTTATTTCTTAAACTCTTCAAGGCCAAAACAAATGTTTGTTCCTAATGAACTGCTTTAAACATTGGGGTAGGTAGGTTTTTTTCCAAACATATTATTATTATTATTATTATCATTATTATTATTATTATTATTATTATTATTATTATTAGAGCTGTACCGATTAATCGCCCGTACGCGTAATCAGGCCGATTATTAGCACAATCGGTATAATCGGGTATCGGCAAAAGTAATCGGTGCCGATGCAAATAAATTTTTTAAATAACCAATTTTTCCTTATAAAAGTTGTATATACAGTCGCGTTTTGACTGACCGTAACTTAATCCTTTGTAATACTAGAGCTCGGGATAAATGCAGTAAGCAAACAAGTTGCTCATTAACTAACACTACTGTATAGTCAAATAACCATATATCAAGATAAACACATCGAACCATCAATTAATCTTTTGTAACAAAGAGATTGCTCTAATAAAGTATTTATAAAGAATTTATCTTGCTGCCAGTTGTGTGAAATTTTCAACTCCAGCGTCCGGTAACATTTGTAAACTGCAGTAAACCAGACTAAAGTACATGTCGCTAACCGCCATTGTAGTGCCAAAGTCATGTGAATAGCCAGTAAGATTAACATCAACTAATAACTTTAGAAACAGTGATAAAAAATAATAGATGGGGTTAAATAACTCGATATTAGAGGATGAGCAATTAATAAATGAAATAAAATTGGAAATCCCTAAAATACTTACAAATGAAGAGGGAAAAAACATATCAGATATTGCAACAGATTGGGATAAGTTTAAAATAAGTTTAAAATAAAAGTAAAGCAAATAGCAATATATCACTCAACTAAACGTAATCGGATTCAAAAAATAGAGAGACAGGTTTTAAAAAGACTAATAAATAACGACGCAACACCTTTAAGGGATAAAGAGAACTACTCTAAACAATTAGAAAAGTTAAGAGAATATAAAACAAGGGAATGGAAATTAGGGTGGGAAAATTCCACCACTTATACAAGCAGGGAAAGGGTAATTGATGCATTAGTCACTAATGGGGCTGAAATTACAACTAAAGCAGAAATAATGGATGAAATCTATAAATATTATAAAACACTCTATACCTCTAACAACATAGACAATAACACAATCACGCAATATCTAAATACAATACAATGTGAGATGATATCATCAGAACACAAGAAACGGTGCGATGATCTCATCTCTGTGGAAGAAGTCCTAACCACAATAAAAGAATTGGCAAAAGGTAAATCACCAGGTAGAGATGGCCTCACGGCGGAATTCTATAAGAAATTCCAAAGTGAGGTGGCACCAATTTTAGAAACATTATTCAATAATATTTTATTAAAAAACGACAAAATGACAAAATCCATGCGGGAGGGTTTGATTACTTTAATATACAAAGGGAAAGGGGACAAAACAGACTTAAAAAACTGGAGGCCCATCTCCCTCCTAAACACGGATTACAAAATACTGAGCAGAATTTTGGCAAATAGGATTAAGCACGGAGTAAACACCATAGTAAACACTAATCAAACATGCGGGGGTAAAAATAGAAGCATACATGACAATATACTTAACATTAGGACAATAATAGATTTTGTAAACACAACTAACTCGAAATGTGCTATGGTACTCTTCGACCAAGAAAAAGCTTTTGACAGATTGGAACATAATTATACGCAAAAAGTACTGGAAAAATTTGGTTTTGGAATAAACTTCCTGAATTGGACTAAAATAATGTACAATGAAATAACTGCGAATGTACAAGTAAATGGGGCGAAAACCCAAAAAATTAATATACAAAGATCAGTGAGGCAACGATGCCCACTATCGATGTTATTATACGTAATAGCAATTGAAATTCTGAGTATAAAAATCAGAAACAATACTAATATCAAAGGATTAAAAATTCCTAACTTAAAAGAGGAATTTAAAATGCTACAACATGCCGACGATTGCACAAACTTTATTAATGATCCGAATTCTTTTAATCACTTACATAAAGAATATGAGGCCTTTGGGAGGGCCTCAGGATCGAAAATAAATCATGATAAAACGGAAATATTAAAAATAGGAAACTGGAGGGGAAACCACCCTGGGTTAACCCCCCCACACACACACACACTTAATTAAAAATAGAGTGAAAGCCCTGGGAATCTTCTTCGGGGCCAACGAAGAAAAGGAAAACTGCTTAAAAGTAAAAAAGAAAATAAAAGAAGTAATAGATATCTGGGCTCTAAAGCCGCTTAGTCTAATAGAACGTTCACAGGTTGCAAAAACATATATGTACTCAAATCTGACATATTTAATAAACTCTGTGGACATTAAAAACAAAACACTTGCAACAATAGACAACGAAATAATAGACTACATATGGAATTTCAAGACACATTACATAAATAAGGAAACCTTATATAGAGCAAAATTAAAGGGGGGATTAGCCCTACCTAATCCCCCCTTATTAAAACTAAAAACAATCTTAAATAGGATTAAAAGATTAAATGCTACACCACAGAAACCATGGGAGGCACTATACATTTTCTGGTTAGGATTTGGAATGCGAAACAAACAAGAAATATACACAAACAACAAATTAGTGAAAAAAATAGTCGCACCACACTTATATACTAGGGAAACTAAAGAAATTTTATATAGGTATAGGGACATTAAGGAATTATGGGTATTAGGAAATGACAGAACATATGACTGGCTTTTGGAATCAAGATCAAATCAATATATATCAAAGGTACAATTACAATACCCTTCTGTAAACTGGGACAGAGTTTGGAGGCATTGGTCCGGCATTAACTCGTTTAAGGTACAAAGTATCATGTACACGTACCTCCACAACGCCTGGCTAACAGGCGAAGTGGCAATTAAACAAAGATTAATAAGGACCCCGGTTAGCTGCCCTCTATGCAATAATGCCCCATACACAAAAGACCACACAATTACAAAATGTGACAAAACAAAGGAAGAAAGGATCAAACTAATTATCGAAATAATGAAGGTTGACAAATATGACAGACGTCAATTACTCTTCCTGGACGGAAATTTCAATAAACAATTGGTTCGACTAATAACGGATTTTATAACGAATACTTTAATGAGATGTGGTCTACTAATGAAGGTTAGGGAACCAAGACTAAAATTTATTTAACTTGGGGAAGAAAAAAAAAAAAAAAATAAAAAAAAAAAATAAATAAATAAAAGTTTAAATTTTAAAGTTTTAAAATTTTTGAAATTTAAAAAATGTTATAATACATGTATATATATGAATAATAAAAGATTGTGAGGGGGAAGTATAAATGAGGACGCCATAGGGCTAGATCACAGGGCGCTACGCGAAGTGAGCAGGCCTGTGGAGGAGTTTAGAAAACACCACCCAAAAGTTAACAAATACATTCTACTCTGTCTTCTCTTTATAACCGTTCTTGATATTTTCTCTGGATTCTAAATCCATGCTTTCTCTGTCATGGCTATATCCCGTAATAGCCAAGACTCCCAAATTAAGGGACTTAAAAAAATTTGGGGACTTTTTATTAATACAATTTAAATAACTAGAGGCCGGACAAATTGAGACAGGAACTGTACAGCCAAATAAATTTGTATAGTTTCTGTCTCAAGGAAAACGGACCTATTTTACTACTAAACTAGTTAAATTGAGACACACTTAACCTTTTAAAATAATACACCTCAATTTATACCAAATTCTAAAAGCAAAAATATAACTAACTGAATTAAAAACTTTCAAAATTTTATCTTCCATATTGGCGAAGATAAATAACAAAATAAGACAACTGGTATGATTTGGAAAAAGAAACGGCTATCCTAAACAAATACACGAGTATATAATATACTCCTATAGCAAACACAAATAGCACCAAACACATAACATACACCAGGATAAGAAGGGACCACTAGCCATGGTCAGCAAAATTAAAAGTAGCCTACTAGAGTGGGTAGGTCAAATCCCAACTAGAAAAGAGTACTTAAAACATACACTAGGAATCAAAATACCCCTTGTCAAATATTTATAACCCCGATGGGGAAAACTAATTGGTCTTTAGAGTTAAAGTAATAAATAAAAAACAACATAAAAATATTGGTGGAACACACAAACACATAAACTTTTTAAAAAATTTTTTTTTGATTTGGGGGGGGGGGGCATCTGTCTGGTGCCCCCCCCCCCCCAAAAAAAGCAAAAAAAAATAAATAAATCGCCCACCCTCACGGTCTGTGGACAACAGAGTAGTAATTTATTTGGACACATTGTTTCAAGAGCCCGAATAGATTGGATTAAATAATCGGTCTCGTAATCGGTATCAGCAATTTTGATAATCGGCTATACGCGGTATCGGCATAATTGGCAAAAAGTGACATAGGTACAGCTCTAATTATTATTATTATTATAATGATAACTATATACAATGTATTAATCACTTGAAGTACTGGGCTAAACCAGCTCAACCAAATAGATGCAGAAACAAATATTGGGATTCTTTTCTTTTTTTAAATCTGATTTTAAAAAACACACACACACATATATATATATATATATATATATATATATATATATATATATATATATATATATATATATATATATATTTTTTTTCTTTCTGTGTTTCAGGTTCAAGCAACTCATCCATAACATCGTTGACCATTGTGGTTTGAATGGATAAATGAAGATACCTGCTGATGTGTTCTCATGTACATGCTACAGGGATTGTTTCAGGCTAGTTAGGAAAACTGTTTTGACCATCTTTTTCCAGTGAAATTATCAAAACTGATGAAAAAATAAACATATGGTTTAAGTGGCAGTATTTTCACCTATTTTGTAATTACAATACTATAATCTAGGTATGCTTATCAGTTAAAATTAATTGCAATGTAAAGTTTCTGTTCTGTTTTTTTTTTAGAAGTCATATGGTCAGAATAGTTGCAAATATATCTTCATCCAAGCAAACACACATTAAGCCTGATACTAATAATGCACTGCATATGAATATGATATACATACTAACAAACTGATGACATGTGCATGTATAGACAGTAGTCAGGTTGCATTATAGATTTTTTTTCACCATGTACATATATGTTCCAGCAGGAAACAAGATAATGATGGTCCAACAAATGTTTTAGTGAAACTCATATATATTTAACAAATACATGTCTTACAAACTGAATCATGTCATAATAAAAGGTAAAAAGTCAAACAGCAAATCATATAGTTTCATGATTCTAGCATATAAAGAAAACTTAAGTCTCAATTATTTCACCTACAGGCCATTTAAGATTTAAAATCAAGATTCTGGCTTGAACATTAAATACCTGATACTGTCTCATGTGCTTTTGGTGTCCCAAACACAGCATCAGTGACATCAAAACCATGCACTTTTTCTTGATAAAATACTCTGGGCTTGGTCCTGGAATATGTCTGGAGTGTGCTGAACTGCATCTTGATTTCTTGCTTTCTCTCAGTTCTAGGAATAAACAGAAGTGTGAAATACAGGAATTCATAAATAAAATTGGCACACTGTAATTTTTCACATACATAAATCATAATATATAAAAACTATTATTTTGTGCTAAATATTTTATGCATTGCAGTTTGTTTTACTACTTAATATTTTTAATAATAAACTTTTTATTACAACTATGTTTAAATTGATAAATATGAATTTTTTTTAGAAGTATATACAGTGAATACAAATACCATATAAATACAGCAGAAATAAGGTGGCTGTTAACTGAATATATATTCTAAACATAATGTTGCTCATAGGATTTAAAAGAAAAGGAAAACTGTGTTACCTGCATCCTAAATCTTCAGCTAAGAAAATTATTGCAACAAAAAAAAAATCAAAAGATACATATTATTATAGCATTCAAACTTACAGAAAATTTCCTTTACTTTTTACTTTTCAAGTCTAATCAGTTTTCTAATTTTGCTATTCAATTTGAATTTGAATTTGATAATCTTTGCAACAATGCACTTTTTTAAATATCAGCTACTGGAATAGATCTATGCTTCTAACTAGAAATGGGTTTGGTTTAAGTTTGGTCACTGCTAAGATCTGGACTGGAATAAATACTGATTTAATTTGCTAATATTAATATTTAAAAGAATGTAAAAGTTCATTTCTAAGGTTTAGTCATTTTATAATATAACCTATTTTGTCCTCTGTATTATATAGGTATAACCATCTTCCTCTGTGGTCACTATTTTATTTTAATAGAAGTCTTATCAAGTGAACATGTAGCTTGTGTATATTCATGCATTACATTATGCTAATATTTACTGAAAGACTGATTCTTTGCTTTAACTTCTACAAAATGAAATTTGAGTTTTGTTTTTTAAAAAGAATACCAGGTTTTGATCGATTACCATAATCCCACAAGGCTGTAATGACATAGGGAAAGTAAACACTAATAGTTTTAGGAACCAATCAAATTATAGTTCCATATCAGCTGATTTTGTTTATACTAAAAAGGATAACATAGTAAACAGGCAAATCCAAATTTCTCATATTCATAGATGCTGATATGACAAGTGACACAAGACATGGAAGTCAGTATGTACAAGTTCCTTAATTCATATAATGGATGTATACCAAGAGCATTTTGTAATTTTCACTAAGCAGTAATTAAGGAAAAAGTGTGCCTATAGAGGATATCAGACAAAAAATTGCAGGAAAATAAGAATCCCACACTTAAGGTACAACACTACTAGAATTTACCAGATATTTGTATGCATGGGTAAGACTGTTGAAGACCAATATGTAAAAAAGCACTAGCTATTTTCAACAACACATTAAACTAACATTAATAAATAACTCTAACCACTTTGTACATTTAAACCAACAGGCGTGGATCTTTCCAATCATAGAAAAAAATACATACGAGCAACCTTTGCAGACAGCTAACTTGGATGAAGAGCTGACAATTATTACAGCAATTTTTGAATTTGAATTTTGAAAACATAATGTAAATCATAATAAAAATCACCTCCATTATCACAAACAAATAACTTCCTTATTTTTCTTCACAGCATGATGATTCTGTAAGCAAGCTAGTGACAACAAAAGAAACAATCAGTATTTAATCTGGCTTAATTCTTCTGCAGAGATTAAATTTTAAAAAATGCAAGTTATTAATTTAAAACATCTATCTAGATACAAATATCATAATCCCACACCCTTTCCCCACAGACAGTATATGACTGGCTAACCATTACTTGATGAATGGCAGCTCTGTTCCCCCAGATCATACCATAACTAAATGGTGCTGAAACAGCAAGAATATGACCAACTGACCAGTTTACAGAGATTTGTCAAAGCCTTCCTGATCCCAAAAGCTTTACTTACTATTGATGTGTTCTCACATCCAACTAACATTAGTTTCTATGATAACGATCTAGTTACACAAATTTATCATTGCTTCCCTCACATGTCTCTTTAATTCCATATTCACACACCCCACATAATACTACCGGTAGTTAGGAACCTGATGATGGTGCTGCATTATATTTTATTTTTTCCCACACTAAAATCACTAAAGTCATTATGTATTAAAAATCCTTTTGGTCATAATTGCACAAGTTCACAAATAGATTACTATAACACATAGATATCCTCCATACCACCATTGATGCAAACAAACTCTGCCATGATGCCGTAATAAGATTTATAAACTAATTTATGAAAATAAGCCTGTATTTGAAAATAAAACAAAATCCATTGTCCAGCTGCCCAAAACAATTCAAAATTCATTTAAGCCAGTCAAATCTTCAATCACTTACTCACAGGAAAAGATTATGAAACGTTAACCCTGGTACAATTTGAGCAATTATCTTCAAACAATGTTTCCAGAAATGTAGATCATTTAATATTTACTTCAAGCCCTGCAAGACTTAAAAATTTAAGAAAGAATCACTCACTATTTACAAATTAGACCAAATTTTGATAAATATCTTTTGAATCATAAAACGTTTTATATATATATATATATATATATATATATATATATATATATATATATATATATATAGTATAGTACATTATAACTGGAAGTTCCATAATGTCAAGAACAGTATTCTCTTACATTTTTAAAGCATATTTTATTTCTCAGGGGCTTCAGAATTTTCGGTCCTTGAAACTAGACTTTTCAAATTGTTTTAAAGTTTTTCTCATAGTATCCTGTCAGTCAAGAAATGTGGCACATAAACTTAAAGTTTCTACATTCTACAAAGGAGTAAAGATGATAGAACATGAAAAGTTTAATCTTTTGATGGAATAGGCAGACTTTATATAAAGGATTACAAGATGATCAATTAGTCAACCCAATCAAGTTCAATACCTTTTAGGTTTGTACTGCCTAATAAAATAATTATCTAAACATCAAAGCACTTAACCAATAGCTAAACACACATGCATATATTCTGGACCAGTAGGTTGCTTTCTGAGGAAACATTTTCTGTTAAAATTATAAAGTAGCTTTTAAGAAGTTAATTTTTGGATGTTTTCTTTTGTCAGTAGCAGCTATATTTAATAGTCAATTAGCATTATTTCTAAAAAACTTAAAAAGGTCTTTTATCCCATGAGCTTCCTCTGCAGCAGGTGGACAAAATGCATCAGAGGATGCTATAAATGCATTAAAATCATCTGATGAGAAAGCATCAACGAATGGACAAAGACAGCAAGCAAACAGACTGGGTTGCATATGTATGTGTGTGATTTGGATTTTTAACGTAACTTTAACAATTGTTTAGTCATATCGCTATGATGCAGTGTGGCAGTTTACAATGATGCCTAGCACTGGGGCATGATGTCACAGACATGTAGCATGATGTCCCATCCAGTCACATTATCCTGACACCATGCAGACCCGTCCTAACACTAACCTCTTAATACTGAATGCCAAGCCAGACAGTTGTATGTACCATTTTTAAAAGCCTTGGTATGATTCAGCCGGGGATCAAACCCATGACCACCCACATCCGAGGTAGATGCTCTAACCACTAGGCCACCAGAGTGAACAACTGGGTTGTAAATGCCATAGACACATTGAAGCAAAAGTTCACAATGATAATGAAATCTTTCAAGGTGTGCAGCATCAGTGTCAATCTGAGCATAAGTAAAATGCGCTGATCGGAAATGACAAACAATTCAACAATATGGATGATGATAGTGATACAGAATTTGAGGGCTTTTTGGCTGAGGACCAAAAAGAAGGCTATGGACAAGCTAATTGAAACTAAATAATATATTTAAATATATTACAGCATTTAATCATATTTCTTTTCAAAACTTGATATTACTATTTTTTTGCGTATGGCTTACTGTAAAAATGTTGATCTATCTATCAATCTATCTGCATACTGTTACGTGCTTGGGCTTGAATAAGCAGCAACATAGAAAGAAGTGAAAACAACAAGCTTGTAAAAATTTAACAAACAATTTATTAAGTACAAATATTTTCATAAAAGAAAATAAATAAACTTACAGTTTTAGAGAATCAAGTCCAAAAATTAATCCAAAAAGTATTCACAATATAATCCACTAGTGGAATTGCAAAGGGTCCTGATAATAAAATGTCCTAATAGTTTCTGGTTCAAATCTTGACGATGTAATCCAATATGGATGACGCTGTCACTTGATTTAGTCAGTTCTTGTTAATGAAAATCTATGAGCATATATTCTTTTCCAGATAAATAATAAAATAATTCCTCTTGCTCCAAGCGAATTGACACAATTTCCAGTACACAGTAATTAAAAATAACTCAAAAAGAAGACACAACTTAATATTATAAAAGCCCAACTTCTACTGCACTGTTCTCTCCCAAACAATAATTTAATTAGCTGTTTTTACGTAAACAAGAAAGGGGTCATGACCTTCCAGAATCTCTCAGAACAATCTCACATTCAAGAAATCATGCAAACATCGTATGACCCAACAAATTAGAAAGATGTCATTGGAATCAACCAATCATTTTTAAAATAAAGCTCTAATGTCCTTGGAATCAACCAATCATTTAGAAGGTTGTTTACACTCTGAAGCAAGGTCAGAAAATGAGGTTAACATTTGTTGTTTACTGGTAGATTGAAAACTTCTAGAAAAATTTCCCAATGAATGAATTTGTAATCCAAAATGTCAAATTTGAATCTGACAAAAATAAATAATTTATATCAAATATACATAACAATACATACATACATACATACATACATACATACATACATACATACATACATACATACATACATACAATTAAGAATTTTAAATTTATATTACATGTAGTTCATTGAAGTTCATGATCACATTAAATAATTGACGACCCAATGAAGTGAACTTTGTATCAGTTAAATTAATGATAAACACATGGTGAATTTTACATTAAAACAATGCAGATCTTCCAAGATTGTGTAGAAAACATAAATTGTAGACAAAATTACAGCAGAGCAACATCCAAAATTTACAAGGCATTTAATTATTATTATTTTTTTTAAAAAAGACATGATGTCCGAAAACATATTGTCCAAAACCATACGGTAAATACAGTATATAAGTATAACAAGTTTCATGCTTCTGCTTTTAACAGCTGTTATAGTTAATAGGGAAAAGAATTAAAATTCTAACCACATTATTATTATTGTTTTAGCAACAAAATTCTAACCACATTATTATTATTGTTTTAGCAACAAAATTCTAACCACCCAATACTCACTACTCCAGACTATCTACTGCTTTATCCTATACTGGCCAGTATTCTTACTCTGGCATCAGCCTGGTTTGATTGAGAAACAGCTCTTTCTTCCTAAATGCTATCTATGTGTCATTTTTGTCTTCACTGATAGCTTTTTCTTGAAAAGTTAGTCTCCCTCTGAAAATGGTTTCCGGTTGTAAATCAAGCACAACATACTCTCCAGTTCCTACTACCACAATCCACCTGCTGGTTGTTCTGCTGCAATTGGAGTAATGCTGTAGATTTGTCTTTGTAGCACTGATCCCTTTGAAAGCCAATAGTCCACTCTCCAACACTGCATCTGCCACCTACTTAACCTATCCTACTCCAAGGTATCTCATAACTGAATAATAACAACCTTACCCAACATCAAATCCATACAAAATTATCATGCACATTACTAATGCTAAATTTTTAACATGTGCTTCTTTCTCTTGCATCAATTGTACAAATCTTCATGATATGTATTTGAGCTCAGTCTCATTTAGCGAGTCCTGGGTCACATGTATATGCAGTCATTTCCAAGATAAATGTATGTGGCCAAACCACATAACTTTATACTAAATTTCCCTATTTCTTCATTTCATATCCAGACTTAATGATCATATTTACTTTATCACTTTTTAACAAATAGTTTACGAATCTATTCTCTGTTCTGCAATTGCTTTAATTTATAATAAACCATATATCATATTTTCAAAACCCTGTTTTTTCTTTTGCATCAAATCTCTTTGTTCAGAAAATACTCCCCTTATTCTCAAATGGAGTAGGGATATCCCCCGTCACTATATTTTCAGTTCTAGAATATATTCCAGAAAATGAAGAATATGACTTATGTCCACCATTTACTTTTATTGTCTTTCCATTTGGCAGCAGGATTTTGTAAAGACTCCTTGATGATCTACATAATGGAACAATTGTTGATAACCCATCCGAGTCTTCATGGTGACTGGCTAAACTGAAATGAATGCCAAATTTCCTTGTTCTAATAATCATTTCAAGTATTCAGAGAAAATGTGATTACTCATCAATGTTAATAAGACTATCACATTACTTTTGTTTTCTCTTCCTTTTCTATCTGTACCATGGTATTTATTGACATTTTCCACCCCCTCTCACTCAATCATACTGAAAGCACTGTGAACCTACTTATCAAAATTAAATCACATGTAAAAAAAATGTTAGGGTCTTGACTAGCTGTTGCCCTGAGTAGACACTTTACTTAAATGAGTGACTTCTAACTCTTTTCAATAAGACAGTCACTGTTCTGGAATTATTTTGTTAGATGGTTTCTCCATCTTTATTTGATTCCTATGTAATATGGAAACCAAAATTGTTAGATCTCAGGGTTGGCCAACACTGAAATGGGGTTTTTTGACATATTTAGGTTAAAAATTTCCCACTAGTTTGATTGACTTCAATTTTATTTATAGTATATTGGGTTAAGCTTAGTAGTATCATTCTTCTTTCTGGGTGTTTTCCTTTGTCTTCTAATTTTGCTGATCTTGAGTTTATAACTCTTCTTTTTTCTTCAGAAAGGTAATTTCTGTTTTCATATTTCTAATATCTTCCTGCACTATTCTTAAAAAGTCTGGATGAAAACTGTTTGCCAAACTTAAAAAAAGTTCACTATGTTAAGAGGGGCAAATCTTTGTACTTAAATACCTCATGCACTTCCTCTTTCAGTGTTGTGTTATCCTCCTTGTCTATAAGCCAATGGCTTGCTGACCTAGTTAGGTCACATTTGATGGCTTTTGTCAAGGCTCTCAAATTTTGGCTTAAAAATTGATAGCTGCTCATGCAAGTTTTTCCATGTATATTCTTGCTGATCCATATTTGTCCTAACTAGGTTCATGTTCTTTTCAGAATATGTTTGCTTTTATTTATTTTTTTGAGGTTTTTGCTGAAGTGCAGTGTAATTGGTTATTACTCATTAATGCTGTCCTGTGATCAACCCTGCTTTCAATTACTCCCTGCAGTTCAGAAACATTATCTAAGTGAATATCAGCCTGTGTTATGTCCTCAGGGAGCAATTTATTAGTATTACTTTCTCAAGTTTGCTTTGCAAACATTCCTGAGCACTGCTGTCATCAGCTTCTGGTTCATAAAGTGATAAAGACTTCTGGGTTTTCCCCAAAGTCAAATGGTGAAAATGCCACTCATCTCCATTCTGGAGTGCTGTATTTGATCCTCTGTTAAATGAACAATCACACCACTATAACTAGGTGTTAACACAAGACTGATTTGGGGTGCTACTGGCCTGCAAAATATTCTGATTGTTTCTATGGTAACTGGTTTCAGAGTTACCGTAATTTCTGCAGCTAAGAGAAAATCAATTTCAAATCCTTTCTTTATGGTCTGGCCCTTAAATAAATAAAGTGTTTATGGAACTAAAAAGAGTCACTTTAATTCTGAATGGCTGCAGTTTTTCTGATTCAGAATTTAGAACATTAAGCCATTATGTCTTTGATCAGTTTCTTGGCCATATATTAGGGTTAGCTGGTTCCCCCATCCTTTAATATGGTTTAAATTACTGACCTATATAGTCTGTGCTGCACTTAAAAATGTTTATCACCATCATTATCAACATCTGACATATATTTTGTGGAAGTAATACTTATTTCACTTTTAGAGAATCCAGAGAAGCTGCCTTCAAAATAGCAAAACTGATTTATTGGGTTTTCCATGGTAAGAATTAAAGGCTACCTTTAATTAAGGTATCTTGAATCAAGCAAAACACTTTTTGAGTCTTCCATTGTAAGAATTAAAGACAAAGCATTATTTTTTTCAGGTCATATAATCCTATTTCAAACTGAATACAGATTATGGTTCCTGAATACATGTCTTGTAAGAAACCATAATCTAAATTATAACTTAACAAAGAACATTATCAGAACCTTAAACACGCTGAAAGAAAATATTTGGTACACTCACAAAAGGATTCATAGTTTATTGATTTATTTTTCTTATACTCTTAATCTACTTTTCAGCAAAATGTAAAAAAACACAAAACAAAACATCTTTCATTCAGTTCTATGGCTGCTATGGTCGCCTTCTATGGTCAGCTCTGCAGCTGATACTATGTAAACTCCAATCACTCTACTCTCTGGTCAGCTCTACAGCTGAAGATGTGCAAGTCCTTAAAGAAGACCCACTCACTGATAAGACAGTCCATAGTGTAAATATTGTTACTTATATTAAGGCATTTATACACAGATATTGTCTGTGCACTGGAAGCATTCGGTTCTTCCCATCTAAAGCACCTCATGCATGCAACATAGGATAAACCGAACTCACTATTTTGAAATATTGTACAATATATATATTCACCCTTGGGCATCACTTTACACAAAAATGAAACCCAAGCACATACATTTAATAAATAAAAGAATTGATACAATTCCATGACATGAATCATTATATCCCTTGTTGAATCTGGCTACTGGTTGTGCAAATTTTTCATCACAAAAAATAATTCTTGCATAGCAAAAACAGTTAAAACTGATGTCAAAGGTTTATACAGGGAGACATAATGTATCCTTTTGGTCAATAATATTTCTAAGATGATAAATTAAACAAATAGACTTTCCTGGATTTTAACTGTTGCTCTCAAAATGCACTCTACACAGCAGCATTCTTTCCCAGCTTCATCATATGTCAACTGTGTTGTTTTCTTGCGAAAGGCACTTAACACCAATAAATTACTTCTGCTGATGTGCCATATAACACCAAACCAAACTGAATGACAATGGTTCAGATCAGCCCTCCAACATGGCAACGATATTTGGGCATCTATAAAAAAAATCTCCTTACATGACTTGCTACTTCTATATTCAAAATCAAGACACAAGTTTTTCTTGGGTGACTATTCTCCAACTGACATTTGAAAATGCTTTTAAATTTGTTGAACATACCATAGAGATTTTGCCAAAATATTTTCATGCCACTGGATAACTACAGGAAACAATTGTTCAAAGATCACTAAGCATACAGCTAAGCATGTACCTTACAATTAAAAGATGGTAACCAACACAAAAGGAACTCACAATATTTAAGGTAAGGAGGTAATATTAATATGTCAAATACTTTCACAACTACTGGACAAGGTTAACAAAATGTTTGTTTTTAGTCATTATATCTTCCAATTGGTGATTAAGTTCTTGAATCAATGAGCATTTTATTAAATATCAAGTGACTACCATCTGTCTTAGAGCAGGCATGACTAACATCCATAAAAGTGTATGCCTGAGCTAAATTACAAAATGAGTTCACATTCCTTTTATATAACAAAATCATAAGAGTTAACATATTAATCTTCTACTGATTAATTTCCAGAAAATTGTTTGCTCACTTACAAACAACAATTCTTTCATTATATGGCTTACCACCTCTGAAATTTGCTAATAGAGTAGGCTATGATGGCCAAACAATTGAAAACTTCCATGTTCTGCTATCATTCAAGCTATAATATGCAATTCAAAACATATAATTTCCAATTAAATTTCTTACCTGAATTTTTGGGGTAAATCTACAGAACTGATAATATGTCTGTTCTATGTGAACATATGATACCCATGCAAAGTGCAAATTTAAAGTATCTACCTAATCTTGTCCAATGGTAAATGACAAACACTGATGCATTACAGACTTCATTCTCTCATGTTCTGCTTAACTAAGACAATGTGTAAGGTAACAAATAAAGTTTCACAAACTTTTTGAGTATATTCATATGAATTAAGTAATTACCAATAATATTTTTTCTTGTTCCAATACAGTGTGAGGCTATGGAACAGTATTGTTTTAGTAGTCTGCAGAACATCTACAACATAAATCAGAATATATTTTTCAGCAAATTTTTAAAATATAGCATTATTGCACATTGGACAAGTCCTCTGGGCAGTTTCCCATCCAAAATGCCAGTTTCCTCCTAAATTAAAAAAACCCAAAGATACTGATCAATTAAGGGAGAAATTCAAATAAACTAACCCCTTGCAAACTCAGATAAGGTGCATCATTGCATTACTGCAAACAAAACCAGTGACTAGGTTGGACAGGTACAATGGGTTCTGGCAAACTTGACAAAACTCTGTACACCTAGCCCATAATGTTAGCCTTTCATTTGGAGCCCACCTCAATTACATTTGTACCAATGTCAAATCTTCCTTTTTTACATTATAGTGTCCATCTGGATTGGTATGTTGTCTCAGTAACTTATTTACTCCATATGTGCATCCCTGAATCAACTTTAAATATGTGCCAATATGGCACACCAAATCTGAACAATAGCGTGTAACCTGCCTAAACTTGCACATAACGTTGAAAAAAAAACTATCTGCCAGCATGGAACAAGTTATAAATTTTGCTGGGCAAATACAATTTTATGTTAGTTTCTCAGGATTACATGTAAAATAAAATTTTATATATATATATATATATATATATATATATATATATATATATATATATATATATATATATATATTTATGAAAACCTGACGAATACCATTTAGGAGTACTTACAACCTTGATCAGTATTGTTGTGAAATCTAGCTCCATTTTTGTAATGGCTCCTTTCACTTCACTATCTTTTATCTCATCAACCACAATAGCATCGTAGCACCATCCGTATCAATCATAATCTCGTGAATGTTTGATCAAACAAGCGTAATACTGAGACGCTAAGTTTGCAAAATATATCTAGGTAAATGAAATTTATAAAGAGTTCCTTTCAAACTATTCGTAATTTGTTCAAAGGCATCAATTTAACAAAAATTCTAAAATTTATCTGGATATATTTTACAAAAGTAGCGTCTCTAAATTGTCTCAGTGTCAGTCATATATTTGGAAAGACAGAGGGGGGGGGCATTTTTCAATCATATATTACGCTAATTTATAATATATTTAAGAGATAACATTAAACCAATTTAAGATTATTGCTATGTAAATCGACAGATGAATGTATAAATTACCTTGCAGATATTTTCGTTCACGTCAAATAAATCAAGACCATTTCAGTCGATACGTCTCTTTCTCACCTTGAAAAAAAATCGGATTGCAGAAGAGATTAGACTGGTCAACACCTCATCCAAAGTGACTTCTATGCCAACCAGTCAAACAAATGGAACTATTGAACAAGCTCGAAGCATGACCCCCTTTTAATAACAGACTAACATTTGTACGTTACTAAAGTATCTGACGAGACCGAGAGTGAAATCGGTCCAACATAAAGATTTTCTAGTCTTTCACGCTTATAAAGTTGAAAGTCTGTGCTAAAAATGAGCAAAACAGGATTTTTGCTGGTGCAACCTGTCTCGCCTGGAACATAATCATTGCAGTCATAATTTACTTTTTATGTGTGCAGGCGTAAGTGACCAAAGTGAATGCTCACGTACAGTTTAATGATCTTAAATGCAACAGTGTTTTGGAAACTAAACAACGCTTTTAATTCTTTCTTAGCATATAACTATATATTAGTCCCCAGAAAAATTAAGGCTCTTTTTAAATGTTTTTTTCGTTGGTTTCGGAATTAGAAACTTCGCGGATGTCGTTGATCTTCTAAGGTATGAAGCGTTGTAGGATACTCCACACTAAAATTATTTCACACTTTAAATGGGGTTTACTCTGAATCTGAATGTGTACAGTGCGGGGCCAGTTACGGCATAAATTTGCATTTCTTGTAACATGACAATATATAACAACTGATGAATGTCCCCATATTGTTTTACATTTTTTTTTTAAGAAAGTAAGGATAACTTTAGTTATAGGGTTAAAATTATGACTTGGTAACGCTTAAAATATTTGTTTTCGCACCACCTCCCCCAAACAATACTAAAAGATACTTCAGTATCCGACTACAGTTATTAATTACATCATTGATTTATCTGCATTTACAACCATGTCATTCTACTTTCATCCCATTTGAAGCCTGTATAATGTCATCTGAAGATTATTGTTTAGGTCATGGAAGAGAGCGTGTGAAAGAATTTAGTATCATCAACATATACATCAGTTGATGATGCAGTATTCTTATAATTGTTCCTAACATTTAGACTTAAGATTTTCTTTTGGAATACTTTAAATAATCTTTTTTTAATTTAAAAAATATTTTTGGAATAAAACATTCATATGAAATTGTATACCTTAAATACTTTATATGTCAGGAATTACTCATATTTCTACATAAAAAAATCCTTTCTCAATTGTAATTATTGGTCCGTGTTGAATATTAGCTAAAATATAAACAAAATAATTAAGAAATAAAATATTTGTACAGTCTTTTTTTTTAAAAAAAAAAATGAAAATCTAAGATACTTAGTGAACATGGCGATTCAAGGCTCTACATATCATTTACGTAGTGCTCTTTCGTAAAGAAACTTTTTCACTAAAAAGGCGACGCTTTACTCAGAAGATTTAATTTTCCCAAATATTGATCTGGCCACTGATCTGGTTTTCATGAAGAAACTTGCTCTAATGAACCCTCTTTCATCACCAAAAACATAAATAGTCATTAATGATAATACTTTCTCGTGAAAATTCACAATTACCATGAAGATTATTAGATTAAACCAGTTTCCAAAAAATGGAATTTCCATGTGAAAACTGACCTCCACGAGACTACAATGTTTTTTTAAATATAAATTGGAACACACACACACACACACACACACACACACACATATATATATATATATATATATATATATATATATATATATATATATATATATATATATATATATATATATATATATATATATATATATATATATATATATGTTGAATATATATTTTAAAAAATGTATCCAAATAAAATAAATATTTATATAAATATTTATATATGTGAAAAGGAGAACTTAAAATACCTATAAACCACACACACACACACACACACACACACACACACACACACACACACACATATATATATATATATATATATATATATATATATATATATATATATATATATATATATATATATATATATATATATATATATATATATATATATATATATATATATATATATATATATATATATATATATATATATATATATATGAAACTATTTTAAACATGCAAAGCGCCTATTATGAATATTAGATTTCTTTGGAAACCAGTGGTTGACACAGATATATTAATTCATCTCCGCACGAAAGATCCTTGCATTCACAAATTGGCGTATTTACCTACCTCTCGCTTGTTAAGTGTTGTTATACATATTTTACCAGGGCCATTATTTTACATAAATTTATAAAACATTTTCAAAAATCTTTTTTTAAACCTTGCTGTTGGATTTGTTAACTTTAAAATAAATCTCTCTTTAGATAAGGTCATTGATTTTAGAACTACAATTTTCCCATATATTGTTAATTTTCTTCGATTCCCCCTCAATGATTTTGTACATCCCCCTCCATCCACTAAAGTTAGAAGAGCAACATTAATCATCACTATGTATTTGTTAATCTCTTTATCACTAGTACATCATACCTAATTTAGATATAGAGTTAACATATGCATTCAACATACGTGTATTTCCCGTACTCTTTCTTCAACCATAATGCAATGCACATACATACTTTACATATGAACAATTATTGTACATGTCATGCAGCAAATTTTAGAAATAGTTTCAGTGACTTTATTTATTGCCCCAGAATGGCTATGGTTACTTGCTGTTTGCTACCATTGTGCAAGTTTGATAACATCTTGTACTTATATATCAGTATGCTTTCTACTAAGTATATTATTACGACGTTCTCAATGAATTCCACTGTTGCTTAGGTAATATCCACTCTTACAAGGAGTCAGAATACTTTCAGTGTTTCCTTTTCTGCAGTACCTACAATTTGGTCATACGCCTCAAGAACCTATTTTTAAAACAAATGATACTCGCCTCTCAATTGCAATGCAATACAATTTCATATCAGTAATAGAAACACAAAACAGTATTAGTGAGAGGCGTTCGCCTTGATGAAGCCCAAGTGAACAAAGGAAATAGTCTGAATGCAACTTTAACTACTGTATATATGAGTGATACACTGTAATACATAATCAAAACTATTTTAAGAAATAAAAGCACTAAAAGCCCTTTCATTTATTGAGAAACTTTCGAATAAACCTTTTGATATAACATAGCTTCGTCTGTATTATTATTCTTCTTAAGACTGAATTGTGCATTAGTAATGATATCATATTTAAAGGCCCAGAGAAGTGAGTTATTGATTTACTATGATAGTTAATACTATTTCCTATACAGCTAAACATTATTATCTCTCTATAATTTGTATCATTAGATTTATCACATTTTTAACAAAAAAATTATTTAATAAGCGCTTTGATCTAATTTGAGGGATATAGACTGCTGCAAAGCGTGTAGTTTACTAACAGTGCAAAAGACTCTGTAAGGTACTAATTTAAAACTGCCAGGAAATTTATTATTATTTACATTTTTAACGTTATGGTTGGTTCTTCAGATGTAATTGGATTATATTCTGCAAATTCTGTTCGCTTAAATAAATACTTCTACGTTCTTCTTGTATGTTGACAACTGACAATCATTCATTTCTGGTAAGACTTTTGCGAGATTTTGAAGATGTTCATAAAAAACCACAACACTCATTTGAAAAATTATGAGAACGTTTCGGACATCTGAAAAGATCTAAAATCTTACGGTGGTTTCCTTTTAACCTTTCAAGCATATTTTACCCTTAGCTCTACTGCAGAGTAATTTACGCGTTCGGCAGAACATTTTGTATTCGTTTTGTGTTCTTTGTAAACAGATTACTTTTATTTACATCGGATTAAAAATAATCGTTAATAATAAAAGTACTTAACTTACTTTTTTCTCCATTCTCCATTATACCTGGCACCATTATTATTACTGACACGATCATCAAATATCACATCCTGAAAATGCACCTTTAATCATTTTGCCTTTTATGGTGCTTAATATAGCAACTGCTTCAGCTTTTTCATCAAGTGTACAGTGTTTTACCAATCCCCCATGACAGTTAATTGCCGTTTTTAAAAGAATTACAATTAAAGTTGAAAATTCTGTAAATCTACATACTCGGAAGTTTTTAATAAAGGAGAAAATATTCTCATTATTGAAGATATCACCATTTGTACTGACCGTTTTCTGCATTTGCACGTAATCTTTCATGTACAATGCATATATACTAGTGTTCTTACCTAAGTTTAAGATTGACGAGTAATAATGTAACAAATCCCCACAGCGAATCGCTCGGAAGATCAACACCAATAGTTAACGGTCGATCAGAAGTAATGACGTCGAGACCAAGTATGAAATCGAATTCTTTTAATGTGAATCATCATTTTCAAGGGAATAAATCCTATGTGAATCTAAGATGTAGGAGTTCAGAAATTAATTTGAGTTATAAACTGTTTATTCCCTTGAAAAGGAGTTTGTCTAGCTCGGACCAATGGGAATTAGTTTATGGATTTGTACCGACATCACATGTGTGTATAGATATAGATGATTGTGTTACTTGTGCATATCTAATTTGTATTTATTAGTCTTTTCTCCATGATTATATGTTACGTAGAATTGTATTTTGGATTTGACCTTGTTCGAAAGGAAGTTCATTGTATATCTGGCAACAGACATTTGTGTTATTTTTATTTTGCAAACAAATAATAAGTTGTTAATATTTCTCTAGGAATGTGGATTATATATTATTAATGATTATTTGAGTCTTGGTCTAGAAAACTGGCATTCCCGATTAAACAACTTGTTTTGCGTTATAATTACCACAATCTTTGTTACTATTTTAGTATAATATTTTATCTGTTTACAATTTATAATTATTTCGAACTGACCATAGACCTACACTATACTTTTTGTCTTAAGTTTATCTTAGATGGTTTTGTTTACTTGAAAAAATATTCATTCTTGCTTTAATATCTTTAGCACAAGCATTCCTACTGTTGTGTTGAGTATTTGAATTGGGGGAATTATTTATTCAAATTGTTATTCGCTGGAAATACAAAGTGCTCATCAATAATATTCCTGGATAGAAACATTAATTCGGAATTAGAATGCATTTAGACAAGGATATTTTGGATTATATTATTGTGATTAATTGGAAGACTGTAGCACACGACCACTCTTTAGGCCACGGATACATTAGTAGATTCAAGACTCTAGGCGCATCAGCACCTTCAGCGCTGGATCTTGTTCGAACAAAACTGGATTATAATTAGAACTTAATTCATTAGGACTGGTAATATAACATTTCTGACTATTCAGAATTTAATTCACAATACTGCAAGTTTTTTTTAACTTTTACTTTGTATTCCTGGGTTATAAATTATTTGTTGAATTTTACAAAACTTTTTATTTTTTCGCTCTTTTCTATTACTTATTTTAATACCATATAATCGTACTTACATAATTATTACAGTACATGACATATATATCTGGTTATAAATATCGACTTAAATACATTATAAATGCAAATCAACATATGTGTTAGCCTTGCTTATGATGACTATTGATACTTAATAACGAAACGTATGGACGTTTAGAAATGCCATCATTTCCTCTGGTTGTTTTAATTTTGTTTTAGTTGATGATTAAAATATAATAGAATATGTAAACAAACAGATTAAAGATATAATATAAGTAAGGTATTTTATGTAGTTACCAAAATGTGGTATTTACTTTGTATTTATCAAGAAGAACATGGAGGAGAATTTATATTTCTGTCCTGTAGATCTCCGAATTCACTGCACTGTAGATGTTAACGTGAATGTATAACACGTTTCCGTTTCGGCTCTACATGAATATATTGGAATTATATTTCCATCTATTTTCAAAATATAATAATGTTCATAGTAGAAGAACTGTTTCTTAACTCACGCGGTTTCAAATTTAAGTCCCTAAATGCCTTTGGAAGAACAGATGAATTGTCTAATTTTAATCTACATATTATTAATTGTCTAATTTTAATCTACATATTATTAATTGCCTAATTTTAATCTACATATTATTAATTGTCTAATTTTAATCTACATATTATTAATTGTCTAATTTTAATCTACATATTATTATTTGGTTATTGAACCTATTATGAAGAAAATACCCAAGAAATGGTTCTCTTTTGGTTCGGTACTATTGGTTTTGGGTAACGCCTTACATGACATAATTAAATAGGCATGCAAATATGTACTTAGCTTAACTTCAAGTTCTTCCCACTCCAGCTCACTAAACAGCAAGTTAGATTTGACAAACTTAATTAGTCTTTAGACAATTCTCAGACTCTACATTTAAGAGTTTTTCTTTTCCTTTGACTCGTATCATTATCATTTCTGACATATTATATTTGCATATTTTTTAAATTAGGTTAATGCAAGAAATTTATGTTTCTAATACTAAAATATAATTTTAAAATTTAAATATTTGCAGGATTTTAAAGGGAAATAAATCGTGAGCAATTAATTAGCACTTTGATGGTTCCATGTACCGTCGGAATGGAATGTCAGATCATAGAGGGTATGAAAGTCAATTTCAGATATTGGTTAAATACATAGCTATAGAACAGACTGAACTTATTTTTGTTCCAGACTTTGCAGATCAGAATTGAATTTATGATTTGGATTAAATGTGACTCGCCTTTCGTGAATATGTTTCCATTCTATCAAGATCTGAGTTCACGGTGTCAGCATATATAAAAAGATCTTTTTATAATTAGATCAAAACAGGTGTCATCAGCAGATTAACTAGACTGAACTTGATATACACAGTCGCTTATGAAAAATAAAAATACAATGGGTCGACACATTTGTCCTGATGGAACACACACCTATAGTATTCACCAGTCCAAGAGTATTAAAAAATAGTATTAAAAATTCCCATGCTACGTAGTTTATGAAAAAGATCAAAGTGCGACACCTTATCGATTTCTTACTGATGTGTGTATGTGTGTGATCTGGATTTGTAACGTAGTATAATAAGTTTTAGTCACTTCGCTACTATAGTTTATTGTGATAGTTAGCACTAGGGCATCATACCGCAGTCACATTATCCTGACACCAGGCTGGACAGTCTTAACACTAACCTCATAATGAGCGCCTAGCGTGTCAGCTGTATAATTTTTATGGCTTTGGTATGATTCGACTGGGGTTTGAACCAGTTACATCCCGCATCCGAAGCGGACGCTCTAACCACTAGGCCACCAGAGCGGTTCTTACTGATGTGAATATGTAAATATGATAATTTATGCTAAAACGGCTTGCTATATATTTTCGTGATGAGCTTATTCTTCCTGAAGATTATACTGTGTCTCGAAATATGTAACTTGTTTTCGGAATAAATTGCTGAGACGTGTAATGATACTTAATTTGTGAATATGTTTAATTTATCAGAATATCTGTTTTATGCCACGAAATTTAAAACTTTTCTTGAAAACTTTGAAACTACATTTATAGGGTTTTCTTTGTGAAAAATATGACAACATTCACGAAGAGTGCTCAATCTTCACGAAATAAAGCTGATTTTTCTTGTCTACTTTATATGGAAAAAATATCAACTGATCGTAATGATTAACTTTTTTTCAAACCGAAAGAGTTCTTTAAGTGACGTTTCTACAACTGCATCAAGAATCAATGTTTTCGAGAAGAATCTAGACTTGAAGAAGATTTTATTAGTGATAGTTCATGTTCTTTACACTATGAAGGGAACCCTCAAAAGTTGATTAGATAAGTGGAAAAACTAAAGATAGGTTATCAAAATATGAAAGGTAAGATAAAAAGATCCATATGAATATAATACCATGCTGCATATTCACGATATCGCAAGGTCCCCTCGACACCATGAATAACGACGTAAATTTGCCACGTTATTGAAAACTGCTTCACGCGCTAACGTGACTGGCTGTGTAAATACATGTAGAGAGCATAAACGCACGACAACAGTGTCGATAATAACTGCTATTTGTCGAAAATAATTAATAATGATAGTACGATTAATTGTAGAAAGATACAATATAGAGATCCGTAAATATATTTAAAAAAAAATTGAACCAAAATTTCAAGTACTACTTGGACACAGAATATACAGAATAATGTTTGCTTTTACTCAAGCAAAATGTGTCTGCTATTAGCAGAATTAATAAACTCTTCAAATTAGAATGTTTCATTCAAGATGAATCCAGAAAAAGAACATATGCATTGCCTAACGTTATTTATGACTGCCATAATATGTTTTCACTGATCAATACATGTACTATCAATTAATGCCAGTGGCCATACAAAACAAATCAATTGTCCTGAGAACCTTTCCGATCTTCTCACTAATGATACCGACGGAACGCCTACATTTAAAAAAAACCTTAGATGAATTTAGTTAGTTGCTGACAAAGACAAGTGTTATCTTTTGTGTTTTAGATTAAGCAAATTTCTAGCTGTAATATCTGAATAATTCTTTTCTCATGTAAACTTAAAATACTTAGGCTTATTTTTCTTGTTTTTTTTTTCTTTTCAGTACAGTGCCTTAATAACGTCATAAACAGTTTAAATTGACTTGAATTACTCACTAAAGAGAAACTACTTTAATGTTATGTAACAATATCAGAAGGATTTAGACATGACTAAGAGTAACCTAGATCAAACCCATTGTTTTGGTACTCTTAAACTAATCCATTAATGCTTAATTGAGTGAGGTAGAAGGAGAATTACCAATAGATTATAATATGTTTCGAATGACTAATTCTCGAATATAAGGAGAATTGGTGTGATACTAAGCACTTATGCCAAAGTAAATAACGAAAATATGCCCATTATCTTAAGAAACCTAATAACATGATTATAAATTATTGGAAGACATCTGCAGTAGATTTAATTGAAATGGTATATAAAAAGTTAACAATTATATTGCTAAATTCCATGTCATTTTGTTGATTTATTTTGTATCGTTATGAATGAAACGCATTTGGCAATTCTTCCACAGAAATCGTTAACTTTTCTATTGCGATTTAAAGTATGCTACCAGTATATATAGCGGGCAGATTGCAAATAGCCCACATGTAAATAACGTCTGTGTATCCACTTGCAGCATATTTTCAGGTTTTATCCTACTTGATGTGTGCGTAGTGCATAGATGTAATGAAAATTATAAAGACCCTGTGGTGCTAATTTCCTCTTTATGAGGAGTTATATACATATACACGTACAACCGTGTATATATATATATATATATATATATATATATATATATATATATATATATATATATATATATATATATATATATATATATATATATATATATAGTGTACCAAATATCTATTTAATTGGCTATATTTTTAGTGAGAATCACGAGAGGGTGAAACGGGTATTAAGCAAGGACAGTCCATTTTCCCTACTATCCGAAAGCTTACGGTCGGGATTTCCAAAATCGGTCTTTTTTCTCACACATATCTCAGAATCCTAAAAGAGAAGATAATAACTTCTAGAGCTCTGCACATAAACACTAGGACTCATTATAAGGGAGGTAGATGGACAATGCATGTCCTTTCCCAGTTAATTACTTTAAAGTTTAAAATTTTTTAAAATTATTTTTAAAGTACACGTCATGGGAATTAATTACTATTTTAAAATGAAATTGTTTAAACGGGTCTACCTGCATCTTAAAAATTGTTCAACTAAAATTTTTCATCATACACCAGTTTCGTTTTAAAATATGGCTTAGCACTATTTACAAGACTTAAAAGAAACGTAGATTTCTTCCATAACGGTTTAAACTTCAGAGATGTTTTCTTGTTTACTTTTTATAAAGTTTATAAAGGTTCTTGGAGCAAGGATAGATCCATTTACCATGCTTGGGTGTGATTCTATTGGGTTTATAAAAAAAAGATTTTGTAATGATTTGGGACTCATTTTTGTTATGATAATGATAGAAGTCGAATTATCAGGCAATACAAAATAATACCAAAGCAAGGCCCTTACATATGCTGTCTTGCTGTGTTGGGAAAGTTATTTAAAAAACGGTTCAACTTCAACAAATATTATGAAATATTTGGCGGTGATAAGTTACCCATTGACAATGTTTATGTCATTTTCAGGATGACCTGCCCGATTTTGATTGTAACTGCGAAAGACATAATATGTTTTGGAAAAATATATTCATTCAAAACATGCCAGGTGGGCATTTTGGCAACTAAACAGCATTTATTTTAAGTGAATCGGTCACATTCGTTCTCTATACTTTGGCTGTTACGTTTATCCTTTTTTTTCACGCCCATATGCCATGTCTGCTTAACAAAGCAAAACAAGAACACAATTCTACCATAATATCATGGGTACAATCTTCTTCAACACAGCTAATGGTTTCAGTGTTATAGCAGTGCACAACGTTATGTTTTTGCCAATAATATTCGCGTTTTGTTCCTCTTACATGGTAAAACATTTTTCTACCACCGATATGTTTATGTTTTGGAGTTATTGTTTGCAGACAGTACTGACAAAATAAGTCTCTTTTTTATTTACAAGAATCATGTTGCATATCTGAGATGGTGTTTACTCGGTCAACCATCAGATAGGCTTGCACTTTGTCTAGGTTATCAATTGATATTAGATTGCTTATCACAGTTGTAATGGCAAAAGTCATACGATCTTTTGCAGAGCTAGCGTTGGTACGATTTCATCTGGTTTACGTTAAAATCTTGTTATTATCCACTGTGTTCCTTATCTGTTTGTGTTTGCCAGTCATTAATGTGTACTTCACGTTTACAACAGTAGCAGTTAGCCCCTGTTGGATGTCTTCGAGCTAGTCATTGTTTAATTAGTGCTGGGTCTGTTGAATGATCTCAAACGTTTTCTCAATCTGTTATCGTATCGATTTTCAGGACAATATCTAATGGAATTTAAGACTGTTAATGAACGCCAGAAAGAGGCGCGAAGATGTTGAAATGACACCTTTGTGTCCCGACACAATGAAAATCTTGGTTTAAAGTAACACAAAACAGCGTATGTCAAACATTGACAGAATTATATCAGATATATTGAGTATGCATACGACTTCAAATTAAGTTTGAAAGACCGAGAAAGAAAAAAATGTAACCCATCATGTGCTTTCAAAAATATAAAAGAAATATACGACACCAGTTAAAAAAAAAACATTCGTCTATTGTTGAAGAAATTTGATCCGGTGATATGCCGAGTGATGAAACAACATTTTGTATATCTAGTTAATTGAAAGAAAACACAGCTAGGAACGAAATTCATCAGAAAATTATTTTGATAAGTACTGGAAAAGTAGATGGAAAGCAGATGTTGTTGTAAGACCACTAACAATACATCCAATCAATGAGGATTTTATTATTATTCAACCAATTTAGAACGTTATAAATTTATAATTTATAACTCCTCGTCACCGTACAGTTGCGATACAGAATTTTAACGGCAACCGTTAGCAGTATTTCGACCTGTCTCTATGGATTTATTATGTACAATCGATATGAAAAGTGCACCTAAGTCATGTGAACTTGATCCAATTCCAACATCACTGCTGCTTGTGTGCTTAGATCAATTATTGCCTTCAATAACTGATGTTTTTAATACCATTGCCATTGTGAAACCTCTGCTGAAGAAACCAACACTCGACCATAACGATTTAAAGAACTACCGCCCAGTTTCTAATCTCCTGTTCATATAAAAAATCCTAGACAAAATTGTTCTAACCCAACTTATATCTCATCTGAATTCAAACAGTCTTTTAAACAATGTACAGTCTGCATATCGTATTGCCCTTACCACATTACTGATACTACTCTTCTGAAAGTAGTTAATGACATTCTCTTTGCTTTGCATAGCTAACATATTAAAGTCCTCACCCTCCTTGATGTCTCTGCAGCATTGGACAAAATAGACTTTGATATATGAAATCACCTTCTCCAGAATGTATTTGGCATTCAAAATGCAGCCATACTGTGGTTCAAGTCCTACCTGGTCAACAGGATACATATTGTGTCTGCAAATGGAATACACTCCAGCTCAGTTGAGCTATGTTGTGGTCTTCCACAGGGGTCTGTTATTGGGTCTGTACTCTTCATTCTATACACTCAGCCGTTTTCAGATTTCATAGATCATCATCCAGTGTCTCACGAGTTGTACACTGATGACACCCAAACATAAAGATTTAGCCACCCAACTGAAGAAATTGCGAAGAGTGAAGAAATGCGATTGACGATATATATATATATATATATATATATATATATATATATATATATATATATATATATATATATATATATATATATATATGTTGTTTTGCTGTAGGGTTTTAACGCCATTTTTCAGCACACGATAGGCTATACATGGCGACCAGAAGCAACCACCGACCCACGAGAAGCTACTGGCAAGCTACTAACTACATTATTCGAACCCATGCAGACAGAGGTGACATGGCAGTGATCCATAACGGAAAGCGCTTTAGACCACACACACACACACACACACACACACACACATATATATATATATATATATATATATATATATATATATATATATATATATATATATATATATATATATATATATATATATATATATATATATATATATATATATATCATGAATAAATAGAGATAAACAGTTTTACTAATAATTTCATGTATAATGTACATTCAAAGGATGAATGAATGTCGTATCGTGTTTTAGAATTTAGTCTTTTTGGATATATCGTTTTAAGAAGGTGAATCCAATAGGTTTCCTTTAGCAGACGTCCTACGTATATATATATATATATATATATATATATATATATATATATATATATATATATATATATATATATATTAGAACAAGATAAAGAGGGTCTCAAATGGGTATGATTTAATACTGGATTTATGAAATGAGTTGAATAATTTGCAGCAGGATATTATTTAAGGAGTTTCGAAAATTGAATTATTACCCATTTGAGATTTGATTTATCACATACTTTTATTTCATTGAACTTACTTAGATAAAAAGAAGAATTAATAATTTCGTTCATTCTGACGGACGCAGTAACTTTCATTTGCTGTGCATAAAAAATACCCCTCGGCAATGTTGAAATAATAAAAGTAGATTATTGATTTATGTTAATTATAAATCAATGAATAAGCGTTCATCCAAATAAACAGAACATTTGACAAAATAACAAAATCATTTTTGAAACCAACATGCCTAATGCGTGTGATGTCAGATTGTTTGGTATGATGCACAGTACCGATTTGAGTTGGCCTACTCAGTGTCAGTGTTTTTCTTGAAATTCTACATCACAACTAAACATTACATTGTTGCGATATTTTTGTTTAAATGAAGATTACTGGATGCAAAAATAACCATAATTACTGCAATGTATTTGTGACCGGATATTTTTGCCTTGGAATATTAGACTATACAGAAGACGTAAACAAATGTTTTGTTTTAGTCGGACTTGAATGGCATATTTACCACATACATATGCTGTTGTTGGATAAAATTCTGTCAGTTGGGGAGACCGGTTTATGCCTACATTTTTCTGTGAACAAAGGTGAGCTTATTTCACTTCTGCAAGTTCACATTTAAACCACGCTTGTATATAGGGTAGAGTCCATGCTACAAATATTCCGCCTTTCCATTCTCACCGACAGTCCAGTTATCAACTGATTAATAGTTTTTCCTGTTGTTATTGTTCTTGTCTTGGGTTTTATAAAACCATTTTAAATGTTGTTATATGGTATACATAACAAACATAACAAATTCTCTTTCACATGTTGACCGTAAATTGGCTGCCAAAAAGTTTCCTTTAAAATAAAAAATATTCAGACATCGGGGTTAATTTATTTCTCCCACAACCGCAGCCAGTCAGTAAAGAGGATACTGCACAATAATTGCATGGTCCTTTTTGGACTAATCATAATCACATAAGGTGATATGCTAACGTGTGTATAAAATATGAAATTACACATACTTTGGAAAACAATACCGACTGTGTGATATAGAAAGGAAATGGGGATTTATGTATGGGTACCAGTAAATTGGCTGTGGGAAAGGGAAATTGGTATCTATGTATGGTTGACATTTGCACTTTTCGTCTGGGAAGCTTACTATTCTGGTTGAACAACCCTCTATACGTGCAACGACAAAAACGATGCAGATAATTACAGATGCATCGCCTTAATTGATACTTAATTGATTGGGAATACTCTTATATCAATTGACCGAAAGACAATAATTTGATAGACAAAACACAAGAATGGTTTAGGAATAAATACGCTACATATGATAATATTGTTATTAATATGAAGTATACGCATTTGCTTATAGCGCCCCGTTTTAAGGAATTCTTAGATTTTGTGTGATTTCTTGTCTGATTGTTGGAATTCAGTGGAATATAAATAATTAGCCACTTACTAGGAGTGAACGTCACGGAGTGAAGTGTTAGTGAGTTTCGATGATGCCATGGTTCACTACTAGTGAATTCAAGTCAAAATCTAATGAGTGTCCATATTAAAATCTAGTGGTGTACATTGGTGGTGTGACTGCAGTGGCAGGATTTAAGGTAGGAAACCGGTAAATTACACAAAGAAATGAATAAGAGAGCAGATACCGTTTATGTCGCCATGGCGGCAAATGTGATGCAGTTATACTGACGAAATGTGCCTGGAAACCATAGACTGACTGGCCTAAGGTGGCGTAGTTAAAATAGTTCACTGTGTTAGGGAATAGTGGTATAGATTCTACGGAGTTAACTGCTGGCGGTACGGAAACCTAACGTAGATAAACCATGTAGATGTGTGGTTGATCGATATTTGGCAGGTTATGAGATCTGATTAAAGACAAATTGATGCATAGAATGGACATGTCGGGCTCTCTAATTTACAACTGAACTTGTATTGAAGTCTTTGGAAATTTGGGGTAAACTTATGACATGTAGCGGGAATCGCGCCAGGGTTTGAAACAGCTCGGCTAAGTATAGACCCTTGACTTGTATCACTATGTTGTTTTTCATATAGTGGAAGAACAAATTTCGAAATAAATTTGGATTTTATTGTCTTTTGTAGATTTTATAAAAGATGTTGATAAAGTACAGCATAATAAATTATGGTCTCATTAATACATTAAGGATATGAATGGTAAAATATTAAACATGTTGTGAGATATGCATAGAAACACAAAAATGTGTGTCCGAACACCTAGGAATTTAATTACTTTTTTCCGAATGCACATTAGGTTGAAGGCAATTATGTGTTCTGAGCGCTGTCATGTTTTCCTTATTTCATTAATGATTTGATTACACAGCTTAAGCTTTAAAGCGATAGATGTGTATTTATCTTAGGAGCAGCTTGATGTGTTGTCAATATTTAGAAAGGTCAAAGAGGAAAAAGGAAAATATTTGAAGTGATTGGCTGTTAAGGTACTGGACAAGTCACCAAATTTGATTGGTACTATCATTGGATAATTGTTGAAAAAAGCTGGGCCAGTGCCTTCATTCATGACATATCATGCTGAGATAGTCCTATTGACAATCGCTGAAACTCTTTGATTACTTTTTTATTATTATTTAATATGAACGTCAAGTACCATTGTCAAAAAAGCTTAACATTGATGAAAAGAAAATTGGTTCAAATGAAATATCACCATCAGCTATGAATCTGTTGAAAATATTTAGATTGCAAGATTTAAAGAAATATCAGATGAGTGAGGTCGTTTCTGACAATTTGGCAACTTTCGAAACATTTTGATTTTGTTACGTCATTTTTGTCTGATAAATAATGGTCATTGTTAATGTTGTCCATCCTCTGCATCAAAATAATGATGATGAACATTTCCTTTACTCGGCCGTTGTACATGTATACATTTTTTTTGAAAAAAACTATCGTCAGCAATTTAATCAACTTGTTTAGTTCTTGGCTAATTGATGTTATTGCTACTGATATGAATCCACCCAAGCTTCATTACTATTTCTTTATACTAACAGATTCTAAATATATTCCTGAAACACTGGTGTCCTGTTTTTGTGTATAAGTGAGTATCGGGGTTCACATAATAAGGGTTTTTCTTCTTAATTATTTCCCCAATGAACCGCAAACAATCATAAACGCATATATGTTTGATAAACCAAATTAGTTTTGTATGGTTATGTACAATTTTAAGGTAATATGTTTTTAAAATTAGTTAATATAAGTATAATAAACACGGCATTAGTTGTATATATTATTTTCCAGATTAAAGACGACAATATGAAGCATTATTTGTTCTTCCAAGGGTTTCTATGAGGTTTGCAGTACATAGTACAGCGCAAAGTCTATGAGCTTTAACTCATTTACGTGCACGTATTTGAATTATAGATAGAATCTTGAGTATTGTAAAAAAATATCGGTGCCTTCCAGTTTGGGGTGTACTGCTCCCAATGTATTTAAATTAATACAGAATTCTCACCCTGGCTTATTTTTTTTCAGAAATTGAAGTAGTGATAGAGAGATGCAAAGCTCTGAGCCCACATTCAGCGGTGCCGCCAGTTAAATTAATGAAAACCCAAACTGTGAAATTTAAACAGCAATAATTTAATATAATTCAAACAGTAATCTCTCAAATACAATTCAGCTAAAACCCTATAATTCGACCAAGTGACGGCCTAGTTCATCCTTTCCGCTCTGTCCTGAGTCCTACTCATCTGTATGTTTCTTCTTCTCTTTTCCTTTGTCTCCCACCGTTCGCCCTTCAACTTCTCTCTCTGTTCTTCCTTCTCTCTTTTGTCTCCCAGAGACTCGGACCTATGTCAATTAACTGGCTGGACAACTTCATACATTTTGACGGCGAGAAGTTATAGCCTCAGGGTCTAACATACCCATGTAGAAATCTGGTTTAATTATTATAACGTGACAATTATGATCTTAAAAGTTTTTAGAAACAGATTTTGTTTACAGTTTGATGGTAGTTTCCATTAAGTTAACTCTCATTCTCGTCTCATATTTAACATTCAGTTTTAAGTAAATAAAATGAGTTGTATTCTAAGGGAGAAGAAAAATTATATTTGCTGAAATTTGCGAAACTTGTTGGTTTTTACTCTTTATGTTATTTAGTTTAAGACAATACATGCTTAATATTTAGTCTAAAACCATAATATTTTTTGGATTATTTTTAAAGGTGGATTTTGAGATAACAACATATTAGTGCACTCATTTCAAGACTTACCCCTTTGACCACTGGAGCTTGAACCAGATGGAATAAATTTATCAGCATAGCAACAACAACAAATAATAAAATTAAAAAGAACAAACTAATAAAAAAAATTAAGTGGATTCTGTGCAAATGATAGCAAAAACTACTGTATATGCTAAGAAGCAAAGAATAGGTTTAACATTGATGAAAATGTCTGAAAAAACATCCAAATTAGTTTGAAAAAGTTTGGATCAAACTTATACATAATTCAGTGTTTCTGAAACAGACAAAGCTTTTCCGAAAAGAGAACATTCTTTAAATTTGTCCAGATGAAGACCAGCTTTTGATATGTAAGGATGATATAAGATAACGACTTGGTGATTGTCAAACCCCAAAAACCCCCAAAATTGTCAAACCCCAAAAAGATGAGAATAAAAAATTCTATGTATAGTGGAGTTACTGTGGACTTGATGCACGAATATTTCCACACTAAGTAAGAAGCTAATGACAACCAAACCAGATTCATTTTAGATTCCTGTCTAGACCGGCAACGTTGAGAGTGATATGAAAGATGATATACATATATCTATGACAGCAGCAACTATCGAAATGATAACGTGGTTAACATGCCGTAGATGAATAAGAAAGTTACCGGACTTTTGAGGGATTACCTAATCTCAGTTCGTCTATAGCCTTTGTTATGTGGGTTATGTGAAAACTTAAATGATATAGAACTGAACACATCAAACAGAACGTATATAAAAATATGTGATAAAAAAGATTACCCATTTGACATATACAAAGATTATCTAATCACAATGTCAATTATGGATAATTTATTTTCTTAGATCGTACACCCACCGAATACATGACATGAAAAGAAAGTAACAATTTCTTAATATGATAATAATGGGTTTGTTGATCATGGAAACGCATTACGTTACAATCATTGTATCGTTTTGGAAGAGAAACTATATTTTCAAAATTAGTTTGTTTCTTCTATTCTCTTTCAAAATATATGCAATCTGTGATTTTATATCAACTGGAATTAGAAGATTCTCATCAGACACCGTTGACATGCCTATTTTGTAATTGTTTAGAAGATGAATCAATTGTGTGTTTTTTTTGTGAAATCTTTTATTACAGAATTTATACACTGGAGCAATCACTGAGATCGATATTTCAAAATCTCTATCACTAAAACTAGTTTGATTTGATTGGTTGTTTTTCTTTTTTCCTCATCAAGATTCACACAGTTATCAACCACCTTGATATACCGCAGCTATTAACTTTAACCATCTTATCATGTGTGTCTTATTCGATCTCATTAAGCACTAATCACTCAGCCAATGACCCTGCTAATGTTTCCTTTGAATAAATGTATTTATTCCTAACAGATAATGTTTACCTATAATATATTTGCGGATATCATTTTGTGCTGAATTTACAAAAGATGCCATGTATTTTGTCTTTGTATTTCCCTCTTAAATCAACCCAAAACCAATCTATCTCAGCGAAAAAAGTGTTTACACTTACTAAGCTTATTATTGTGTGTTGGGTTTTTTCTTCTCGTAAAAATACTCTGTTGCTTTTCCAAACTGTTTTTATAGTTGAAAATTCCGAGGTACAGCCATGCTGGAAATACTTTCGACAGCTATAAAATAAAGATCTTCTCTATTAACGGATGGTTAAAGTTTTCCAGTTCACAATCCATCAGTCTATATGCACTGTATAAAAACACTCTTCGAGCTAATTCTGGTATAATCCAGTTAAAGGTGCATTAGCTGTTATTTATTTGATTTTCTATATCTTGTCATATAGCCTTAAAATAAAGCCATTCCTATATGTGTATTAGAAACCGGCTGAGAAATATTGAATAAGAGCAAATCCAATATTCTTGGAGACAATGTTTGTTCATCTCGTACTCCTGTTTACTCTCTTGTTTTATATCATATCATATGGGAAGTATACTGCTATATCTGAAAGCCTGCGGGACAGCACAGGGATAATGTAGAAATGTAGACATTAATATGTTAGTATTTCGAAGTAAAGTGCTATCCTTTACTTTTTTCTCGACCACTATTAGCAGAACAGGTTTAGAACTAGTGTTTTTCAATTTTATTATTTCAACTTCCTAAAGTTTTCTTTTATGATTATTGCTCAGTCCTGTTTGACATAATCAATAGCCATGAATCTTTGTTTCCTATGAACAATTTGAAGTCATTTAGCTTGAGAATAATATCAGGATATAGTTACGTTTCTCATTATCGTTATGCCCAAATTGCATAATTGCTTATTATTGCAATTATATCATCTCCTTTACCCTCATATAAAAAACACTAAAAAGCATGCCATATACAAATTTGGCTCAGTTCTGGTATGTATGCGTCCAATGTCTACACTGGCTTATTGCTGCTGGGTGTGTTGGTGAAACAATCATGTATGTGACTGCAGTATTTAACCCCTAGTGTTAACGTTACAAAATATGATATATTATATACGTTTCGTTAATATATTTGTTAGTTATCGTGCTTAACAAGTCTACAAAATGACTAAGTCTTTCATATAAACCTGTGAAAAATTTACATCATAACACCCACCCAATTACAATGCTAATGTTTCTGAAATGTACCAGATTCTAAAAGAACATGGAATTTGAGTTTGCTAATTAATGTGCGAGATAAAGACTGACAGCAATTTTCCTTGCTACCATTTATACGTTCAAACCGTCCGAATCTTAGATTGTTGCAGCATAAAATATTACATAGAAATTTAGCTGCAAATCATCATTCTCTAAACAAATTTTAATTATATACAACA
>JARLTB010000158.1:13580000-13685000 GCA_030141615.1 Unio pictorum
TATTAGAATCTGTATAATTATGCGTACCATATTGAGATGCAGTAAACTTATCAATGTAATTATGCTGACCATACTCAGATCAAGTAAGATCCTCTGTATAATATGTTAACCATATTGAGATGGATTAAAGTCAGGTGTGGAATTTAGTGGACCACTGAGATGCAGGATTTTTATTCTCAAAATTATATAAACATTGACATGCAACATTATCGTGTGTGTACTTATGCTGATCATTTAATTTTAGCAATATTATTTGTGTAATGTCAAGATGAATTTTTAAAATCGTTTAAAGATTTCCAGAATATCATTAGGTTTGACACATGTAATGATTCCAACTTAGCAGACAAATTCTGTATTGATTGTTTTATTTCCGTAGATTTTAACATATGTTTCAATTCTGAATGTGTGCATAAAAACGGATCTTCTATGAATTGCTTAAAATTCCTTCCGCGTCTTGTCAGTTTACATCTCAAGTCAAGATAGCCACTGTTCATCATGTCAGTTTACACCTTAACTCGAAATAGTAAATATTCATCCATGTCAATTTACATCTAAGTCGAAATAGTCAATATTCGTCCATGTTAATTTACATTATATGTCGAAACCGTCTTTCCTTGTGTTTCTGCTTGAAAATGTTTTATTCTTGTAGAACCTTGGGAGGAATCTCATTGGAGCCCAGCTTTCAATCAAACTAAACGTTGAACTTGCCTACAATGTTGCACACCGTATATACTCACTGATAGGTCGAACAGCTGCAAAAAACAAAGATTCCGATCTGCCTTAGCATAATGAGCATACAGATAAGGGTTATCTTGTTGATTTTACTGATTACTCTTAACAAACTGCATAAACACAGATCTGTTAGAAAATTATCTTACGGCAGATCTGGATCTGTGCAGTTTGCAGTTCAACTTGTATTTTAAGCGGGTATATACGGTATTTCACAACCATTTATCTTTACTTCATTAAAACGTTCCAGCATGAGCTAGATGCAACAACTGTTTATCCTAACAAATATGCATTTAGCTTGAATAAGTATGATACACCTAGAATACAGTGTTTATAATAAAGAATTGAGGGAGAGGAGTTTGCTCGGCTACGTATATCAAAGGGACATGAGGCGTATTATACTTCTGTATACAGGATTAATCTCGGTACAAAGGAACACTATTATTACATTTAAGTATCTGGTTATATAAAGAAAGAAAAGAAGATATAATAAAAGCTTGATGCAAGTTTTGTATTTCAGTAATTTTTTATGAAGTCAAATGTGTTAAACAAGTGTACAACACAATTCCTACATCATTAGGAAACCTATGCGGTATCGTTCGCACCAGGCGGTAAAAGAACGAACAAACGAAAGAACGAAAGAAAATATAAATTTAAACATATATTGGTTGACCTCCATACAAAGGTTTACTAATACAACACAATTATAATAATGAGAAGGGTGTTATACTTGCATACGTTTCCGTACTCAAACATACATAAACTTCACACCTAAACATATCTTGTATATACAAACTGGATTTCTAACCACCGGTTTGTTAAATAATCATATAACTATATATACAACATGTACGAATAGTCAAGTTATAATGGTCATTCACGAAGACAACTATAACTGCCGTTATAAGATTGAGGAATATTATTTACAAATATGATTTACTTTCAGTACTACTACGTATATATATATATATATATATATATATATATATATATATATATATATATATATATATATATATATATATATATAATTGTTGAGCATCCGTAACTAGTTATTGTTATGTAAAGTTGTGCAAACACAACGATTTTTCTGTTTTATTTGTTTTTCTTGTCTATATTTTATATGTCTTTGAAAAAGACTTATTAAGAGTCGAGAGCGCTCATTCGCCAGATGATTTGTATTCTTTACACACACACACACACACACACACACACACACACACACACACACACACACACACACCTTAGAAGAATGGTAATACCCCAGCCCCATTATAAACATGATGATTTTTCTGAGATGGATGTCATATGTACATCAATTTGATATGTTAGAGAAATTATATAGTTAGTTGATACGCTTCAGTAATTATTAATTTCATATGAATTGGTGTATCAGTTTGAGCTGATAACATTAGGATGTGAATCAAACAAGACCCACAGAGTTTTTGTTTGATACGGACCAGGCTAGAAAAAGGAATGACGTGTGACATTTTCATTCTAAGATAAAAAAAATATGTGAAACAGTGACTTAATGAGGCATTCAACATCAAGTTAATGATGAATTTTCACAATGTTAATATGTTCAACAGCAATACTGCATTTTTACCGGATCGATAAATCGTGGTTATGTGATGATCAAAAGATCTGTCTGTAGGGCAAACACATATTGATCTTCAACGACTGCTATATTCAAAAACCTAAGACCTCATCCTTTTAGATGTTTATCTACACTGTGATAGCTATTTTGAAAAAAAAGACCTTGATTACGAAACGTTTGTAAGAAGCTCTCATCATTACCTTACGTGTGATAATTATAAATGATTTGACTTGTAATTGAAATATATGATTATGTAGTAACGAATTTCGGCATTTCCTCAACTGTCTTCAAATGTCCCGGTGTAATCACAGTAATATATCGACTCATAAAATACTACAATTAAGTAGATCGTCCAACTTGCAAGTCTCGTGCAAAAAGAAAGGAACAGGTTGGTTTTGGGACAAGTGGTAAATTTGTGATATATCATTCCTGCCTGGACCAGTCAGTACATTTGGTCCTGCACAATCAACCAATACATTCTCGTCATTTGTTCCGTTTGCTTTTCAAATGTATTCTGTCTTGGTTGTTTTAAAATTGATGTTGTTTTCATCATTAAAATATAATAATGATAGTCTGATAATTTTGGTCCTTCAGCTGCTTTGGTGTGATGCAATCATCTCACACATCCCAATAAGTTGCCTGACCTACATCTTTTAAATGATTCGCTACCGACGTAAAAGTTTTGTGTCAGTGATACCATTTTCATAAACGTTATATTTATCCAAATGTTTTATTTGCGAATATCTGACAGTGCTTGGGTTTTAGCATCTGGACACATATTTGAACCATTTCATACCTATTTCACAACTTCCACTACTTCCTCAACTGACCGATGTAGACGCACCGTTTACTGTCTTGTTGTATTATTAGTTTTTCGTGAGCTCTCTTGAATGCAACGTCTGTCGTAAGGGATAGTAGGGAAACAATGAGACCATGTGGCGACTAATTGAATTTAAATTGCTTGATCTCTTTTTTGCATGGGCACAACATATAAAATAAAACGATTCGCTGGTTAATTAAAATTACTGGTCTATGGTGCTGTTATTATCTACATAGTATATACATATGTGTATGTGATCATTAAGACCAACCAGCTTACTATTGAAACATTACCAGTTTATAACTGGCAGTATGAGACCACATACGTTACTGCACCAGAAATATAATTATATTGAAAGATTATTACTAACGTAAGTTTGACTTGTGGGATGCTGCAGTTGTGGTTTTTAAATGTGACAGCATTTATTAGAACAACATAAATGATGGAACAAAGCAACATTGTAATCAACCCACGTGTTTTATAAAGGTGATGTCGATATTTAATGAATGTTACGTTAAAACAACGATATTGGACATCAACAGAGAACGTGTGTTGTCTTGCAATTGTTAATGGGATGACTGATTGGTATAGGTTATCCATGATTAAAACAACGTATATATGCCTAGTTCAGACATAAGAAGATATGCTGCCTTGTGTCAAGAATGGTTCTAATTTGCAGATTACATTCAATGACAAAACATTGACATAAGCAGGATCAGCCCGATAGCATGCGGTTCAATATTGTTAAATATGAGGTGAGATCACCTGACGTATTGGATATTGACAAGTACAATTTGCTTTAGGCGAACTTCACGGTACAACACGTAGTTCTCTTCTGCTTTACAGGGTCAATATACAACGATTTGCCAAAAACACGGTATTTGTGGAAAACACTGGTCTGTTTAAAATCACACACGGTAATTTAGTGCGTGAAATAGTTGGTTCTTAATTAGCTATTGATTTCAATTATTTTTAAAGTAATGCCAATTCGAAATAAAAAATATCATTTTTTGGATGGATGTTAGTTTGCCCGTTGATCACACTCAAATACTTTTTACCAAAACTAAAATACTCGTTGGATATCTTTGTACCGTTTAAAATGGCTAGCGTCCAAGAAGGCGGAGCTAAAGGCTGACTTTTAATAAATGGCATCACACAGGAAATGAAAATGACAGCATTTGGGATTATGAAATGTAATTTAAACTACATTTAAAATGAGCTGAGGCAGAAATGCAAAAAGTAAAAGTTTGCGAGATCTGGAATAAAAATCAAAGCAAATGAAAATCGAATAGACGTTGACGCAATCATCATTAATTTAAACTTCTTTTATACTTCATTCAAAAGAGAACTTGATGCAAATAACACAACTTCTCAATCAAGGATACATTTTCAGAACAAATTGTTTACCATGAATACATTTAGTCTATCAATAAAATCTCCAATCAATAGTTTTAGAAGGTTATACGGGTGGAATTAGTACGCCATTCATATTTAATTTTAACTGCAACGATTCAAAATCCCACCAAGGCATGACGGGATATATGTTAAGGGAAAACAAGTGCTTGGTCAATAATAGCTCATAAGAACATAAACTGTACGTCATTACTGATGTAGCTGCTTTCAAACCAAAACACACCATGGCACAACTACTACTGTTGAATTCTAAAGAACAATGGCAGCTGATACAATTAATTATATTGCAGACAGCCCTACTGTACAGTCTGCTAATTAAAAAACATGGTAATTTAAAACCTAAACTGTTCTTGAGAGTCTTCAACAGCAGTGACAAGGAAGCAATATAAAGAGAATCATTTAATTCCATATCATATAAAATCAGAGATTGCAGATCTTTGAAAACAAAAGATAACAACTTTTATTGACGGTGAAGTTCGATTTCAACACCAAGTATTCATGTGACTATAATGTAATGTGTTTAGGTTGTCAACTAAGAAACCCGAGCCATGATGCATATAAAAAAACTATATTTTCAGTGTGTTAGTTCTATGTATCTGGTGACAACCAGATATAATTGATTAACTGGTAAATATATATTCAAGTGAAACAGCAATGTATGTGCTTGTCATATTGTAAATTTTGTTTTCATTCACTCACTAAACATTCCTATAAAAATACAATGCATCCTTGGCATTGATGCACTGATAAGGCTTAAACGCAATAACTCTTATTAGTGTGGCGTCTGGAAACACTGGGTATCCTTAAATTTATTTATGGCATGTTAAATAAATTGCCTGCGTATAGTGGCTAGTCTTATATATGTCCTTTTCCTTATGTTTCCTAAATAATGTTTAATATATGGACTTGAAGAAATTCATGTTTCAAACACACTGGTAGCTGTTTGTCTCAAACCTTTTTTAATTTCATGTAAATTGTGCCACAGTTGCTGTGATGTAAGTTAACTTTGTGTATCCCTTCCCTTTCATTTTCAAAAACAACTAATAATAAAGTTTACAGTTTCTCTAATCTACAACATATTTATATTTGCTTTCCAATGTACATACCAGTTTGGTAAAGATAGTTCGCTGCAATGTGTTCTACCACTCTCTTGTACTGCCCCGATACATATTTTCATCTGGAATTTATTTCTTTGCAACAAGGTAATAGTCATTGAAAAGGTCGTGTAAATGTATTGGATATCCAAATTTAACTCTTAAATCCACTCCTTGACAACAAAATCAGGCATGAAGAATATTTATCAAGGTTTCTTCATGAATCTAAGTTGTATTAAATTTTCCCATTTAGCCATTTCAAAAATATATATTCTCATTATCGAACCATACAATTATTTCGATCAATATATACTATACATGTTTGATCTTTACGAATGATATACGCTGACAATGATTTTACGAAGACAGCATCACATTTTATCTCTCACTGTAATAGTCTTTGTTTTCGTTAGCAATTCTATGCGTTATTATGTTAATTCGACCCCTAATTACACTCTCAATAGTTAAAAACAAGTCATAATTTGTGAAAATTTCGAGTTTTAACCAGTTTCTTTAAATTGAAATGAGCTGATTCAGGCGAATTGTGTCTAATTTGCCGTTTTCTAACCATACATTTCAAAAGACCTGGAGAATTTCACCATTATTAATGCATTCATTTTCATTAGGCAGACCTGAAATTTACCTTCTGCTATTCAAATCACATCTTGTACATTCTGGTAAGATTTAATAACACTTTTATTTCGCTCGTATATATATATATATATATATATATATATATATATATATATATATATATATATATATATATATATATATATATATATATATATATATATATATATATATATCTGTGTGTGTGTGTGTGTGTGTGTGTGTGTGTGTGTGTCCTGAAGTCGTCAGAGATATCCATGTGTTCATATAGGTGTGCATCCAATCTCAAATATGTAGATTGCATCACTTAAACCGGTGGATTCGTCTCATTAACCTTGTCAACGCTTACCATTTGTCTGTACATTTTGTCATGTACCTACATTTGCAAATGTAATCGTTATTTTACCTGTTGTTTTCTTGCCATTATTTATGAATCTATCTAATATGAAGACTGCCTAATGAAACGTGTTTTCCTTCCTTGTTGAGTATAATTTTGTTTTGTCATCTGGGCCATGTCTGCCAATGTTCTGATGAAAAAATGGCTGTCATAACAGAACAAATTATGAGTGAAAATGTATTTGGGGTATCTCAAATTCAAAATACAGTCTCAATGTGTTGAACCTATGTAATTGCCTATTACGCGATCATTATCTCTCTAACTTTGTACTTTTGCATTTTACTCATACAAGCACGCTATGTACTCTTTTAAGGTAATTTGTTTCGTTTTCATCCATGAACACCATGGGTGTAGCATTTTTTATCCAATAAAATCAGTTGTAAAAACAACGCCTGCTTGGAAGCCTTATTGTTTTAAAGTTTTAAATTCAGTTAAGGTACCTACATAAACTTGATTTGATAGGTTTTGCTGTTTTAAACTTAATGGTTGCATTGGTTTAATAATGGTTGCATTGGTTTAATTTGTTATAATTTAATTATGAGTAGCTCATACATGAAATATACGTATAATGATAATTTAACTTGTCAATAAACAACATATAGGAATTTAAATTTATGCTGATCTTATTTTAGTCTGACAGCACAGCCTTTATCGTGCATGCTATTTATCGAGTTTGTCAATATTGTCTGTATTAGATATACATAGTAGGTAAACAATTAGAGCACCACAGATCAGGTATTGTAAATAATTACTAAATCATTTTGTAATATATGTTTTGAGTGCAAAAACCCACGCAGAAACTATCAAACAAATTGAAATTCAACTTGCAAAACAACTTTCAGTTCAGCAATAAAGCAGTACATGTACACATAAGACATATTGGTATGTTCAAAATGCAGCCTCGTTCAAAAATATAAATTGATAATTTCAGCCCGTTACTGGTCTGCATTAGAGCTAAAATTTTAATGTATGTATTACTGACTATTCCATTATAAATGGTATCCAAAATAGTTGTTCGAATGGCTTCAAAATAATATTTCTATATTAAGGCACCAATGACCTTCAATCATATATTAAGATCTGTGAAAATAAATATTGTTTTATGCCATAATATTACGTACAATTTATTAGCAGTAGTAAGCCCCGTCCCCATCTCTCTCTCTCTCTCTCTCTCTCTCTCTCTCTCTCTCTCTCTCTCTCTCTCACACACACACACACACACACACACACACACACACACACACACATAATGGAATGGATGTTCATTGTATATTGAGACAATAATGTGGATCTGTTCTTTCTGTCCATAGAGGCAATTATCAATTTATCAATGTGACATTAAGCTTAGAATTCGGGATTGACATCTTGTCCATTTGGGCAAGTCGCATGGTGGGTATAGACATTTGTTTTCTCATTCAGGACGATATCTTTGTAGTTTTGATGATAGAATGCCAATATTCTGCTGGCCGATGGGGGTGTTCCATGATATCATACCAATGATCTAGCTGTTCCCCATGGCTGTACCATCCAAGTTCCACCTGCCACAAAAATTACATTAACTGTATTAGCTCATCAATTTACTCAGAGAGAGAGAGAGAGAGAGAGAGAGAGAGAGAGAGTTCCATGGAAATATCTAAAAGATTTTATTTTGTATTCATGCACAACTCACAAAACATTCAAATACGCATGTAGCACTATTTACTACTACTACTACTACTACTAATAATAATAATAATAATGATAATAAAAATGAGGACTTTGCAAAGTGCCTAATCTTTAGAAGTTCTAAGCGTTGAACAACATCTATAATGACAAGAATACAAAAAATTAAAACAAACACCATGAAATTTAAAAAGAAATAAAATGCTAAAAACATTTATGGTAGGAAACATTTTTAGGTCTTTAAGTTTGTTCTTGCGGTCAAAAAGGGTGAGTTTTAAGAGCACTCTTGAAAGAGATCACTGTGTCTATGTGTCTAATTTCAATGGACAATTCACTCCACGTTGCTGAGTTCTGGTATGCAAAAGAACGTTGTCCATATGGCTCCGATTTCTTTGTGGGAATAACGAGTATACGATTGTCAGAAGAGAAGACTAAGTATCTTGCTGGTATGTACACATGTGAGAGGCCGGTTAGGAATGCTGAACTGGAGTCCATCATTGAAACGTAGCACAGAGAAGAAATTTTGTGGTTGATTCTGAATCGAATGGATAGCCAGTGTTGGATACAGAGCAGTGGGGAGGTGTGCTCTGATCGTGGTATGCTAAAGATGATCCGATGTTTTGAACCTTTTGAAGTTTCTGAAGTAGATATTGAGACGAACCAGACATACTTGCGTTACAATAGTCCATTTGTGAAAGTATTAATGAACACACAAATGTTTTAGTGGCATCAACTGAGAGATATTTGCGAATGGGGCTGATGCGTCTCAGCTCAAGATATGCAGCCTTGCATATGTTTATGACATGTTGGTGCAATGCGAGAATACTGTCTAGAGTGACACTTTGGTTTCGTATTGACTGTGTGAATTTAATGTTGGTGTTGCTAATATTTATTGTTTGAGGTAAAGGATGTGAATGAGAAAGTCTTTGTGCTGTGATTATAATGGCCTCAGTTTTATCATCGTTCATCTGCAGCTTGTTACATGCCATCCATGATTTCACATCAGAAATGCACTTCTCTATTCCTTGGATGGTAGTATCAACTTCAATTGGATGGCTAGACTTGTATATTTGGGTGTCATTAGCGTACAATTGGTGAGACATTGGATGATGATCTTTGACACTTGAGAGCGGCTGAGTATATAGAATAAAGAGAACAGGTCCGGGAACAGACCCTTGTAGTACACCACAACATATATCAACTGGGCTGTAGTGTATTTCATTTGCATACACAATATGTGTCATGTTGACCAGGTAGGACTTAAACCACATTATGGCTGTATTGTGAATGCCAAATACATGCTGGAGACGGTGAAGTAATATATCATGGTATATTGTGTCCAAATCTGTAGACAAATCAACGAGGGCGAGGACTGTAATCTTTCCGCTATCCAAAGCAGAGAGAATGCCATTAAATACTTTCAGAAAAGACGTAATTTAATTACATCAGTTTGAATTTGAACTACCTGAGCAATCCCCATTTGTTAGTTGTTTTCTGTCTTTTATTGCAATATTTATATTTTCTTTGAATGGAGTCAGTTCTAAAAGTGTCTTTCTTTATGACGCAGTTGAAAAGGACTTTAATCAGAGACAACGTTTTCAGGTACGAGATATCATACCAATTCGATCCCCCAACGACCAATCACTTTGAACGAGCAGATAAGCTCTTTTGTAAAAAAAAAGTCGTGATGTTTTAATAATAAAGCGTCCATTTTAAGTATGGAAAAAATTACAGTATTTTGACAATTGACAATAATAATAATAATAATAATAATAATAATAATAATAATAATAATAATAATATATTTTAATATATAAAAAACGAGGCACCACCAACTAACAACACATATCCGTATTTAACTGTTACAATCGGTTGGTTACAGTCCAATAGTTGTATGTGCCCAAATTAAGTTTGTCTTTTGACATTTTATGTACTCACCTAACCTTCCTCTTGATTGTAATACATGTATATTTGATTGTAATACATGTAGCTAAAACCTTTAATTCTTAAGCTTTGATTGTAATATATGTTGCTAAAACTGATCATTCAATAGCTTTGATTGTAGTACATGAGTTTAAATGTAATACATATAGCTTTGATAGTAATACATAGAGCAAAAACTGATCATTCAAAATCTGCTTGTAATACATGTAGCTTTGATTGTAATATATACATGCTGCTCTGATTGTAACAGCCGATCATTTAAAGGGTTTGATTTGAATACATGTATCTAAAAATTATCATTCAAAAGCTTTGTTTATAATACATGAAGCTAAAACTGAGCATTCAAAAGCTATGATTGTAATACATGAAGCTAAACCTGAGCATTCAAAAGCTATGATTGTAATACATGCGAGTTTGATTGTAAAATATGTAGCTGAAACGATCATTCAAAATCTGATTGTAATACACGTGTCTTTGATTGTAATACATATACGCAGCTCTGATTCTAAAAATCTGATCATTCAAAAGCTTTGATTACAATACATGTAGCTAAAACTGATCATTCAAAAGCTTTGATTGCAATACATGTAGCTAAAACTTATCAGTCAATATCTTTGATTGTAATACAAGTATCTAAAACTGACCGTTTAAAAGATTTGAATGTCATACATGTAGGTTTGATTTTAATACATGTAACTTTTATTGTAGTATATGTAGATAATACTAATCATTACAGAGCTTTGGTTATCATAAATATATTTTTGATTGTAATACAAGTATCTAAAACTGACCGTTTAAAAGCTTTGATTATCATACATGTATTTTTGATTGTAATACATGTAGCTAAAACTGATCGATCATTCAAAAGCTTTTGATTATAATACATGTAGCTAAAACTGATCATTCCATAGCTTTGATTTTAATACATGTAGCTTCGATTGTAATGTTTATGTAGTTTAAACTGATCACTCAAAAGCTCTGATTGTAATACATGTAGTTAAAATATTTCGTTCAAAAGCTTTCATGGTAATACACGTAGCTTCGAGGTAAAACATGTAGCTACAAATGCTTCTTTCAGAGTACTTTGTAAATGTGTCACTTTTTTACGAATCTAAAGGAGCATGTTTATATTTGTTTTTACTGAAATAGTTTAGTATGCCCTTTTTCGAACTCTATAATGTTATCGGAAAGGATACGTGGATAGCCTTTGGCCATTTAATCCTAGAGGGTACAAATTAACTCCGGTTAGCTCCCATTTTCTACCCAAATATCGCGGTGACTAGCAATCCAATCCTTTGTTGGGAGCAAGAAAAACAAACATTATGTCGCAGCTCTGAAGAAAGCATCCTCAACGCTCTTCTCTTCACCTACCTCTCCACTCCAACCTATCCTTGAAAAGATATGGCTTGTGGCTAGTTATGATTTAACTTTGATATAAGAATATCGAAAGAGTAGCCTAACAAAAATCTTGAATGCCTCTTTTCAGTTATTATGAAAATATATCGTATACAATACATTATTGGTTAACCGTTCTTTTTAGCTTTATATTTAGCATGTACTTTATGGCATATATATTTTTGTTCAGGGTGACATTTAATAAATGGAAGTTGAATATGGTAGCAGCCCCCCCCCAATCGATCCATTTAAATACACATTCCCAGCTTATATATTGTATAATAATGTTTCATAGAAAACATGGAAAATCTATGTATTTTAATTTTGATTACATATTCTTTTTTAATTAGAAATAGTGTACATTGTGAAGATCGAGAATAGTGATTTTTGTTTCCAAGAGTACCTCAGTTTCGAGCTCTGTGTAAATGAGTGAGTGGCGTTGTACGAAGACGCACACACGTAAAACATACCTACCCACCCATTCACCCTCAAACACACCATAAAATAAAAACCTTAGCTAGAAAACCGTCTGCTAATCAAAACAAGAAATAGTATAAAAATAAAATGAAATGGGCAAACTTTTATGAAGAGGTCTTTACAATTCTGAAAAAAAGAACAAGGCACAAATATTTAATTTGAAGAGATACTATTATTTCAATATTACAATACGAATATTGTTGGACATATTCCCATAAAGATTAAAATAGAAATAAACTAATATAACGTGTCAGACTTATTTAATTCCGGAGAGATAGATTTCCGGCGGTTCCACGGCAAATGAAACAATTTTTTTTCTTACATACGTGCATAAATTGATAAAGCTCACACATTTATGGAGTTTAAGAAAATGAGAAATGAGGGGGGAGGGGAGTAATTCATAAGTTCAGATAGAGGTGTGCCGCTTTGGATCGACAAAGGTACTACGTCATGTACTTCAGTAATTTTAAATGTATATGTCTATACATTAGCAAAAAAGTATTCAAGTGACCTGGTTGACCTTGAAGTGTTTATTCTTAATATCCTAATTGCAGACAAATCACAAGAACACAAGTGTGCAGTTGAACAATCTTGCTTTCTATGTTTATTTCCATGACAAAAATCTGTTATAAAACCGAGACCATTAGTTTTGGAACCATACACTGGAGATAATGACTCTATCATGCACTTAGAATTAAAATAAATTAGCTTGAAAAATACATCCAAACCGAGACACGGGGAGGGTCTTGAAATATATTAAACCCTGGTTAACAAGAAAACGAACGACACCTCACACGTAATGCAAGCATCATTTTAACAACATTGGATCATTTTTCTTCGAACTTGGATTGGATAATATTAAGCATGTGCTGTATGATGGTGAATAGGAAAATTATCTCTAAACATTGAAAACCTTCATTAAAACGTACAATTTAGCTGCGCAGTGGTCAAAACGGTAATCATTTTTTTTACAGCGAAACCTTCGAGAATTCTAATTAGGAAAGTAAGAACACACAATGAATCTGTATGCATTCCGTGGGACTATTTGCCAGCAGCATCAGCATCATTATCTTCATATTAAAATCTGTAACCCAGAGAAATCGATTACAATTACTTTCCAAGACTTGTGTTTCCAATACCATGGCATAGAATTATCGTTGCCAGTGCGTTATTATTTACTAGCGTGGGTATGTCCATATGTATCGGTTTTAGGACCCTGGCGATACCGGCCTTGAAAAAAATAAGCTGGCTTTTTAAAAGCTTTAATGGTTCGTGTATGTGTGACTTCACCGCACAGACATAAGACAGAATTCGGGAACATTTTCCGTACTTAAAACAAAGCTGAGAAAGAGACTATTGCCTGTTGAAAACATATAATTTGAGTTTGTACTGTGCACAGAAATTGTAGAGCGTAGCAAGTTGTATTTACAACAGCAAGCTCACGAACCCAACTCCTTAAATAAATTTTGTTTCAAGTCACGTCAAGTAGCTCATCGTATTCATACAACAATGTTATTTGTATTACTGACCTTTAAGAAAAGAAAAGGATAGTCTGAGATTTTAAGAGGTTTTGGTAGTTATATAATAGTCCATTTACAACAAAACTTGATCGGCAGACAAAAAGCTTGGATATATAGGAGTCAATTTTATGAGGTACGGTATCAGGGGAGTCAACTTTATGAGGTACAGTATCAGGGGAGTCAACCTTATGAGGTACAGTATCAGGGGAGTTTGAGGAGTGGAGTGGTAATAGTGGTATTAACTACAATCGATCCAGACAGAACGAATGTCTTGCAACAATTTACAAATTTGTCGGGGGTCTGGTTGATAGATGCGTAATTCATTTTACTTAGATGGCTGCTATTTTATGTCATGTTTTTGTTGGCTTGCCGTATTACCTGTCATCATTTAAAGCTTATAATAAACAGAAAAGGCGATGATGGAAGCTGTGTGATTGTTTCGACTTAAGACATGATAAATACACTGTGAGTAGGAACTTGCATCAGCAGGTTTTCCCTTAATTCCGTAGAAATTAATTCAACATTGCATAGAGTATTATTCGTCTTGTTTGTTTCTTTAAATTCTACCGACCAGGATGGTGAAAAAATCGAACATTCGAATACTAATTTTAAATTGGCAGTAAATTAATCTAATTGAAATATTCAGATAATTGTTTCAGCTATAACTCTTTGCTATATGACTACATATCAAAACCTTGTATGAACATAATTGGTACGTTTGTAGTGAGTCAGCAAAAGAGATTCTAACCTCAGTAGTACTGACAGACGAGAGAATGATTAAACGTAAGGATCATGCCAAACCTGTAAATATTATGAAAGATACATTGAGCCCAATTCTGTCCACCAATCCAAATGACATGAAATGGTTTTGCACGTTAGACCTATAAAGTCGCCCCGTGTCTTATAATTATGTGGACACGCGATTTTTATCAATGATTAAGTGATTATTTTACAGTTAGTCCAAGCTAAAACCCGATATATAATGCAACGTTTATGTGAACAAACTCATTCAACTCGTAAGACACACAAACATTGCCAGCTTAGGTTTATTCTCCAAACTGTGTTCGGTGTCAAAAGGTTTCCTAAATAAAAAATTAGTACCAGATGGAGGCTACACAAAACACTACTCAAAACTATTAAAGCAAATATTGGTGCCCAACCCTACTTCGCCCAAACACAATAAAATGCCCCTGATGCAAAGTTTTATTTGACGTAAAATATGTACATTTAACGGTCACGAAATTATTGTATCCACAAATTCCAGAAGCAAACATTTTCAGTTTGACGTAAACAATGCAAGTTTTTTTCTGTTTGGGGTGCACCATCAGAATCCCAGTATATTGGCAATTAAACAATATTGAATTCATTTACCACGCAACATTATTAAAACTGATTGTATCTTCAGAAGATGCCGATGAGCATGATAAGGATTTGGAGAGTGATTAAACTTTGGCTTACATGGGTAGTACACTACGAAAGTTCGACTTCAATTGAGGTAACTTGTATTGAAAGCTTTGCATAAAATTCTATACCGAAGATATTCTGTACCAACGAAGGACTAATACGTCTGTAGATGTGTCATTTACACTCCAGTTTTCAAGGAAAAGGTGGCAATATTATCAAATAATATGCAGTGTCCTCTCACTTGCTTGAAATAAGTTTAATGCGACAGTAAAATGTATTTGTGACCAGCACCGGAGTAAAAGATTGCGACTAGTCGAAGGCTAATGAGACGGAATTGCCTAACTGTGCATTACATATTATAATGGAGGACCTGAAACAAATCTGAGTGCCCAAGGCGATAACATTAAAAGACTATTGGTTAATCCGGCCCTGTTTGAGACACGACTTGATCATTACACTCTGGAATCTGTCATTTCCCCCCATATTGAGCATTATTCTTAAGTTTTGTCATCGAAAGCGAGGAAGCTACGGACAAATTATGACACGTCAACTTCAAAGTCTCTTATAATTATATTACTCATAGCTTGATACTAAATGTAAATGTGTAGATAAGCATAATCTGATTAGAGTTTTTTTTTTATATCAGAGACGTGATTAAAGTCCAGTATTCCCAGTTTTACTTTATCTGATTCAAACACACAAAATGGCTATTTTACGTCTTTATGCTTTTAATAACTCAAAACATCTTAAACTTGAGAATTAACTACGATGATTCTTTACCATAAAATATATGTCTGTTGGATCACGAGTAAGACAGTCTTTTGTCAATTCAGTATGGCTAGAATCCAATTTTCACCTCTTCGACCTTACCACACAAGCATTAAGGAGATGTCAGCATATTATATTGTAAATTTGGGGTATAGGTATCTCTGGATAGAGGTAGTACCTTTGATGTCTGGAAGTTGCTCATCTCGTCATCCTCTATCTCTCAAATCCCACACGTCTGCCTCCAACAAGGAATCATTCCCGGCACCGCTTCAGCTGGCGGACCAAATGCCGTTGGGGGTGTAATGTTAACAACGCATCAGTAGGCGTATGAACTTCTATAGGGAAGTCACCGGCTAGGGCGGAAGGTCTCTACAGATCAACTTCATTGGGCTCCAGACCAGGGCGCACCATATGTACTGGTGGACGCGGCTGTGGCCGACCATTTCTGATTCGAAATTGTAAAGAAGACAAATCACTTCAGTCATGGTTGGCCAGCTGCCTAAAAGAGGCAAACTCTGATATAAAACATACAGCCTGCGAACTTCGCTGTCACCATCCTTTCTTGCTGAGCCATGGCATATGAACCCCAGGTTTATTGGGTGAGACCAGTTTGAGCAGACTGTACTCCTCCTAAAAGATCCATTGCGCAGACATGAAAGAACTGTCTACTATCTATTGTTTACGTTCGACTCTATCAAGTTCACCAGCGATGGGAATGTGGCCAATATGGCAGGTGAAAGGAGCGACAGTCACAATTCTACATGCAGATGACTCAGGCTTTAGGCCGTCTGGTGTTGATCCAGAGACCTGAGTGACCATGCAGCCTTATCTATGGACAGCACTGTTTGCTCCTCTTGGAGAGGGAACTAAAAACAGGTGGCCTAATACAAATCCTCTACTTAACCAACCTTCCAGTTGTCCTTGAACAGCAAACGATCATCTTCCAACGCGGACGAAACAAAACAGAAAAGGCAAGGCATGCCCCACCTGCCTCACATCGTTGGAAAAGACTAAAACTGGCTCGTTGGAACATTGAACAATGCTAGACTCAACCAACAGCAACAGACCAGAACGACGCTCTGTATCAATCGCACACGAACTATCTCGCCTTGGTATTGAAATTGCTGCACTTTGCGAAATCGGCCTTTCAGAGGAGAGAAGTCTGAGAGAACTCGGCGCTGGTTAGGAAAACAAAGGCTGAAAAATGAATTTCAGGATTTTCATGTTCATGATCAAGGACTCAATCGCTATCAAGTTAACAAACCTTTCCAATGGTCACACTGACCGCATCATGTCCATGCGTCTCCCGTTAGGGAACCAACAACATGCCAAACACTTCAGTGTATATGTTCCAACACTCCAGTCAGATCCTTCTGAATAGGATAAATTCTATGCTGACCTGCGCAGACTTCTTACGAGTGTCTCAGAGAGCGACACAATAATACTCTTTTGGATAATTCAATGTTTGAGTAAACCGAGACTTAGAATCTTGGAAAACTATTTTGGGGAAACATGGCGTGGGTGGCAGCAGCGAAAATTGAAGCCTGCTTCTTGAATTTTCCGCATAATTGCAGCTCATTATCACAAACTGCATATTTCAACAGAACGACAGCATGGAAACGACCTAAAAGATGTCCTTTATACCAGAGTGATACCCACTGCAAAGTGCCACACGTACCATCGTCTTGTCAGATGCAAGCTCGACTTCCACAGCAAGCCAAGATCAAGACAACAAGGAGGTACAACGAGAACGAAGCTCCCGATCAAAAACCTTTTGTGTTTTGACGTCAAGGCAGATTTGCAAAAGAACCTGCAGTCTAGACGTGAAGAACTCAATTTTCCGTCAGTTACCATCTTGTCCACAGAAGATAGCAGCCTTCCGCCTTATCTTCAGCTGCCTCAAGTGCAGACTCCGAGACATACAAATTGAATGTTGGACAAAGCTTACAGAAAAAACCCAGCTGTACGTTGAAACTGGTGACTACAATGGGTTCTATGAAGCGTTGAAAGAAGGTATAGTCCTTCTTTCCAAATTCAGAGCCCCCTACGGAGTGCAGATGGCCAAGAGCTACTCACTGACAGGGAATCTATTCTGAACCGCTGGACCGCTGGTCAGAGCACTTCCGCCACGTCTTCAGCGATAGCCGTACAGTCCAGGAGGCAGCTATTAATCTCATCTCACAACAGTCACTAACGAAAGATGGAACTCGATGAGGCACCCACACTGCAAGAGACTGTAAAATTCATAGAACAGCTGATGACTGGAAAGACTTCAGGAAAATACGATATCCCACCAGAGATATGGAAGAGTAGTGCCCATTATTACACACCAAACTGCATGCGTTCTTCGTTTGCTGCTGCGACAAGGGAAACTTCCGCAAGACCTCCGAGATGCAGTCATCATCACCTTGTACAAAAACAAGGGGAAAAGTCTTACTGATAAAACTACAATGGGATAACTCTGCTCTTCATTGCAGTCAAAATCCTTGATATAGTTATGCTTTACACACTCGTGCCAACATTGAAGAAGAACATGCTCCAGAGAGTCAATGTGGCTTCAGAGCCAATAGGTTCGCAACTGACATAGCGTTCGTCCTGAGACAGATCCTCGAGAAATGTCGAAAACAAAACAAAGGAATTAACGTCACATTTTGTTGACCTAACAAAGGTATTCGACACGGTGAGAAGAACTGGAATGTGGGAAATCCTTGAAAAGTTCGTCTCTCTTCTCCCAAGTTCCTTACCATGGTCATGCATGAATAGCAGCTTGGTCAGGTCAAAAAACATTAACGACCTGTTACAGACCTTCCCCATTGTAAATGGCGTTAAACATGGCTGCGTTGTAGACCTCATACTGTTCTAAATCTTCTTCAGCATGATGCTCCAAAAACAACAGAAGACCTTAATGCCAAAGATGACATTCATATTCGATTTCGTACTGATAGCATCTTCTTCAACTGACGGCGACATTAGGCCCATATAAAGACCTTGGTAAAACTAATTAGAGAACTTATCTTTGCAGACGACGCTGCTCTTGTTGCCCACACAGAAGCCGCCTTACAGCACGTAACATGCTACTTTGCAGCTCTTTGGTCTTGAGGTCAGCCTAAAGTGAACTGAGGTACTTCACCAGCCTCTTCATTTGCCAGACAGCTGAATGTACTCAACCAGTTCACCTCCCTGGGCTGTGTGATATGCTCTGATGCCAAGATCGACAAAAAGAAATAGACAATATATTGGCTAGGACAAACAGCGGTTGACTCTATATATGAGTGTGGTACAACACCAGTCACAAGAGAGGTACACAGATCGACGTCTACAGAGCTGTCGTACTGACAGCCTTCCTATATGGCACCGAATATTCGGTCACCTTCAGTGGGCACTTCCACCTCTTTGAACGCTTCCATCAGCGCTGCCACCGCACCATCTTCAACATCCACTGGAGTGACTTCGTTATCAACACTGAAGTACACAAACAAGCAGGGATTACCAGCATTGAGGCAATGCTCATGAAGATACAACTACGCTGGAGTAGCATCGCCTGTCAATTATCGCAATGAATGGTGAGCTGTCCACTGGCCACCGTGATTGAGAGATATCTTGAAAGAGATATAAAAACTCCTTGAAAAAGACCCTCACCACCTGTGGCATCGATCACCGCCAATGGGCAACCGGGAACCATTGGCATCGCCCACCATAATCCAGAGATTCCTCTGCAGCCTCTGTGACGAACGTACCTGTCACTTATTGGGTTTATCAGCCACCTGTGCGAGAGTAATAGACGTGAACATCCCCCTTCCTAAATCTTTGCAAAAGAAGTCAAGCCAATATACTGTAAGTTTCTTATAAATATCATAGAAGTAGAGCACATCGAAGATGATTCCTCTTTGTTTTTGCAAATGTATTGTTACTTTGTGAGTTAGACGTCGCGTTTTTGAATTTATCGATTTCTTGCGTGAAATTAATAATAGTATGTTGAGCACGACATCTCATATGAATATAATGCTAATACGCTCAGATCGATTCCATTCGAGGATGAACTTCATCACATTTGTGAAGAATACAGTTGTCATATCTGATTTTAAAACAATTAGTAGACCATACACAAAGTTGTTCAATTTCTATATTTGCATAGTCAGCTAGTGTATCTAAAACTGATTAGGTGATGTGAGAATAATTCATACTCTGTCACGTTTTATATCATCACACTACTTAATGACTACAAATGCTGACCTACTTCTCGATTTTGTATGTCATAATTAGTGGTCTTTATTTGATAGAAATTATTAGGTTTTACATAGATACAGTGACAACATAATCCTACTCTAGTAAAGAAGATGCGGGAAAACCGAATCCTGGTCACCATGTTCCGAATCCTGGTCACCATTTTATACTGTGCTACAGCCTCTTTCGATAACCTTATTATCTGCCGTTTCTTCTTTTTTTGAGTTCTTTAGTTTATGAATGTTACTCAAATAGCATTTCCGGAAGGTAATGCCGCTGGTCGACATTCATGCATTACAAAAAATAATGAAATTAATGAAATTATATTCGTGCCATGGACAAACATTCCAATTAAGCACATTAAATAAAGGCGAGAGAAAGTAAGTAACGAATAATTGTTAGGCACAATGCAAAAATCATACATCAATGTGGATAACCTATGCAGATGCATGCAATTGAAATATTTGTAAAAATGTAGAAGAAATCATATGAATAATAAATTAGTGAATACACACTTCCTTGAAAAAACATCAACACTAACAACACAAACATATTAAAGCAAAAGACAGATTACAGTAAACTAAATGTTGAAAATAGCATTTTATTTAAGTAAGTAAATAATGAATCTTAAATCATGGTGATGTTCTATAATATGCAAAACGCTTAGAATTTGCACGTGATGGTGAAACCTTCTGGTGACTTTCCTTAAAAAAATCATTTACAAATAAAGGTAAATAATTTCTGCTGCGTACTTTGTTTCCATTACGTTAAAGCTTAATACTACCCACAATTTAGGCAATGAAGATTATTTAATGCGATAGTTTCCATTTTTTATACGATTGCATACTTTCGCAAAAGGGCACGTTTCATACAATTATTATCGTTAATTTTTGAAGATTTTACTTTTCACAGAATATTTGTACGAGTGAATTTATTTAAGGGATATAAAGTAATACAATATTAACAGCTTGCATTTAATGTTTTGGTAAATATAAACTTCTAACTGGCAGATGTTTAAGCTAGAATATTGATACCTCTAAATTTTATAGGGACTCTCCTTATAGTGTATAAAATATCCATAAAATATCGATAGTACCTGACCAATTTTCTGCACGCCCATCATCATATCCTTGTGAATCACATGAAAAACAAACATATGACCGAGAAGCTTCGGATTTTCACGGTTGATATCGAATACACAAGGATGATTCCACAGTGGATCCTGTGTATTTTGCCGGACCTTGGTCTTGTGTTTAGCTTCGCGTATGCCGTTGACGTACATCTCCACTTTAACATAAGGATCTAAAATACAGGGATTTCTTTGAATTGTAAATTCGAAACTAGGTTTGAATGTTGTCATTTAATATATTAATTAAATAATTTCAATCAGAGATAAAAAAAAAGGTTTTTAAAGACTTCTCAGACAGCTTGTTTCGCAAATATTTTCCATATTATAATAAGGTATACTTATGTCTTAAAATTCAAATTGATTTTTTTAACTAAAACAAGCAGGATTCATATGTCATCACATAATTATCACTTTCTTGCATGCGTCACGTCTATTGGACTGGTTATGACCATACCGGTTTTCGGACATTGACAAGTTAATGTGTGTGTGTGTGTGTGTGTGTGTGTTTTAATTACTGGACTTTCTTATCAAAGTTTCCATACGATACATTAATTTGATATTTATTTGAAAATTAAGAAAATATGTTGAAGTACAAATTTGCTGCACAATCTTCATAGCATTTTCCTTTTATAATATTTTGTTCTTTCAACATTTTAAACACTATATACATCACTTTGATTGCTATACATTGTTCATGCGTGAAGATTAGACTTACGAGAATATAGGCTGAAACAGAAAAACTGCTACATTACATCTGAATTCAACATACATTTTCTGCATGTTGAAAACAATTAATACAAATTTTCAGTTTAATTCATAAAGATAGAGTTAAAGTGAAAACATATAATACTCCGACTCACTGACGGTTCCTAGCAGAGACACCCGTGGGATGTTCCTGGCTTCTATCACACTAAATGCTATTTTTCCAGCAACCGGTTGGTAACATCCAGTTATTCGAATATCACCTTGATGCAACTGAAAAAAATATAAATATATTTTTGGATTACTATGTGTATGGATGTTTGGTGGGATCATTGGTAGATAAGACGTGAATGCAAGACCATTCGTGAAAAATTAACTTTTACAATAAATCACTTATCATTGCACAACAAATGCGTCAGCAGCAATTGGAAATTTAAGATTTTATATAATGAGGACTTAGTATCTAATCATTAGAAGCTTTAAACGCTTTCAAACCAAAAACCAAAAACAAACACCATGAAATGGAAAACATACAAAATGCTGACAATATTTAAGGTAGGAGATATTAGGTCCTTAACTTTGTTCTTGCAGTCGAAAAACGTGAGTTTTAAGAGCACTCTTGAAATGGATCTCTGTGTCTTTGTGTCTAATATGGGCAGTTCATTCAACGTTGCTAACCCTAATATGCAAAACAACATTGTCATTCTGACTTCGTTTTCATAGTGGGAATAATGAGTATAAGATTGTCAGAATAGGAGCGTAAGTATCATGCTGGTGTCAACACATGGGTGAGGCTGGATATATATGCTGGACTGGAGTCCGTCATTGAGACGTGGTACAGGCAACAAATGTTTTGTCAGATTCTGGATCGAATGGATAGCCAGTGTGGCGTAGATAGCAGCGGGAAGGTGTGTTCTGATTGTGGTACTCTAAAGATGATCCGAGAAGCTGTTTGTATAAGGTGTCGAAGTTTCTGGAGTAGATATTGAGACGAACCAGATAGAATTGAATTACAATAGTCCAGTCTTCAAAAGTACTAATGAACATACAAGTATTTTTGTGGCATCAACTGAAAGATATATTCGAATTGAGCTAATGCGTTTGAGCTCAAGATATGCAGCCTTGCATTTGTTTATGACATGTTAGTTCAATGTGAGAGCACTGTCGAGAGTAACATCTAGGATTCGTGCTGACCGTGAGAACTTAATGTTGGTGGTGTTGATATTTATTGTTTGATGTAAAGGATGTGAATGAGAAAGTCGTTGTGCTATGATCAGAATGGCCTCAGTTTTATCATCATTCATCTGCAGCTTGTTACATGTCATCCATGATTTCACATCAGAAATGGACCAATCTACACCTTGGATGGTAGCATCAACTTCCGTTTGGTGGCAAGATTTGTATATCTGGGTGTAATCAGATTACAACTGTTGAAACACTATGACACTTAAGAGCGGCTGAGTGTATATAATGAAATTAAATGGTCCATGAACAGACCCCTGTGGAATGCCATAACATATAATTAACTGTGCTTTAGTGTATCTCATTTGTGAACATAATTTGTGAACACATGATCTACGTGCTTGTAATGCGTCTCATTTCATAGCGGAAATATATCTTATCTCGCGTGATATTTTGAGTCCCGCGAGGTCTGATGTCCTTCCACTGTTAAACTCATGGCTGTTCAAGCACTCGGATTAAGTGACCTAATTATAACGTGTGTATATAGTACAAATACGGTATATATATATATATATATATATATATATATATATATATATATATATATATATATATATATATATATATATATATATATATATATATATATATATATATATATATATATATATATTGCTTTGTTGATTAAACTCCTTGCATTAATGCATTGATTTGAAAATAGTTTTGAAACCAGGTCAAGACGATTTCAGTATATTCCTAAAGTTGGTTCAAAGATGATTTGCAGTGTTATAATGAATAATCAAATATAACTTGAAATCTAGGTGGAGCAAAAAGTCGATCGAAAGATTCGTTCTGAATGTGGGAAAACTATAGACACGAAAGAGTTACAAGACGCAATGATATCTAGTTAGGTAAGTAATGAAATCCATTCCAAGATATGTTACAAATGTTGTTCATCATTGGCTATTTTGTCAAACATTTTTCCTGCCAAAGATTATTGGCAAATAATACGCCTTTGTATCCTCAAGCGTCTTTTCCAGCATTTATACATTGTACGGTCTTCGACACATATTTCTTTACTTTGCCTTCTACTCTATTGAAATCGATATGTAAAACTGTAACCAAAGTAGCACTCCATGCGGATAGAAACGAACCTAGCATAAATGGCAAATTTCGGTTGAATATTAAACTACACTGGCTAGTATATAGCCATCATTCAATTTATTTAACAAGATTCCCAAGTTCACAGTCGTAATTAATCTGATTATCAACACTGTCCTCAATGCAAATCATGACAGATGGTAATGATTCTGAGAATTTATTGTATCTCTTGCAGTTATTGTATGCGTATATTTGACTCGTGTCTTCTATTTTTAGTCAGACTTTGACCGGTTTTCTGTTTGTATATCCCATTTGTAATTGTTATTTGCTGCCGTTATTCTGAAATTCACAGAAGTAATGGACCTATCGCTGCTTTTGAAGAATGGAGATACGTCATTCGAAGCTTTTTTTTCGAAACAAGATAAACCAGCAGCAACACATATATTCCAGATAAATTGATTAATAAGCAATTGTTTATACTTAATATAAAGGTATTTTTTTTCCCAAATCACTAAGCGGTAGAAAAACAACATAATTCGCAAAGCGTCATTGAAAAAAATACTAAATTGAACCATCACTTACTATCAGACAAGTAATAGTAATCCCTGAGAATATCAAGGTTCCAACACAAATGATACGTTTTTAAGCAGTTATAGGCAAAACGTATTACTTTATAGTACTACCAAAGGGGTCAGAGAAGTTCCACCTACAGTTAAACTTATTCAGTAAAGAGAATTAAGGGAATATGAAAACGCTACAGATGTTGATACATTAAATATAGAAATGATGAGAAACGATGTTGAAATGTGCAAAAACACATATTGACTAGTTTAAACTAAACACCATGAAACAACTTCCCTCACCCCACCCCTACCGAAAACAAACAAGGATGATGTTACACACGAACAGATAAAATATACTAAGTCTACTAAGAGAGTTGGGTATAAAAGTGAAAACATTGTAATAATTCAATTCAAACTTTTCACCATTGCGAAGAGATGGCTGAAATGTTGAAATAAAAGCAACAATTGTTATAGTGATTGCTGTATAACAAATTTGGAAAGAACTGTTCTTGTTTTAAATATACTCCCTTACTTCGACATCATATCCTGTCTCTTCCATCTCAAGGCCAATGTTATTTTCAAATATAATGGAAAAGGCTTGAGACATGTAGCCCACTATTTAATGTGATAGACTGGTCGCTTAGAAGTGCTGAAGAATAATATTTAATGTGATAGACTGGTTGCTTAGAAGTGCTGAAGAATAATATTTAATGTGATAGACTGGTTGCTTAGAAGTGCTGAAGAATAGTATTTAATGTGATAGACTGGTTGCTTAGAAGTGCTGAAGAATAGTATCCTTTCCTTGCTGAACTATTTCGTTTTGTGTTTGAAGGCAATATGGTTTGTTACTCGCATTTGTGGTCAAATATGCTAGACCTTGATCTTCATTAACGTATTTGAGGTTTTTCGTCGAAATAACGTAACTATTTTACAAGCATCAGTATAAAAATAAATGAACTTTATTTAATTTTTCGTAGTCAAGTTTGTAGTTTTGGAAGTTTACTTTATCCACATATTTGTTATTATCATGTAATATCGTGTCAGAGGGTGGTATTTACCAATTTGAATTTCATGATCACAGACAGTCTTTAGTACATAATCTGTACTCATGTGGTATTCGGTATTGTTCTCTACAGCTTCTTATCCAACCATCTTAAATTTTTTTTATCAACTTTTGGAACGCCTCTTTTGGTTACTTCGGTATTGATATAAGGATTTATCCCCAGCTGAACGAGCGTGTCAATGTGTGTGTGTGTGTGTGTGTGTGTGTGTGTGTGTGTGTACCTGATTTGCATTTTTTTACGTAGCTTTAAAAATGTCAGCCGTATGGCTAGTATGTTTGTAAGTTATTTCAAGGTTAAATCAAAGTATCAAACGATATATAATCTTAATCATGGATGCACCTTTTGAAGACAGAGTAGCTATTTCTCTCTATGGACAGAATCGGGCGTGTTAAATATCTAATGGAATTGCAATTACGCTACGTATATTTTTAAAAGTTAAGTCAGAATATACTGTTGGTGGTAACTGCCTAATTTTATTCCTAATGATTCAACAAAAGACTGTTGGCATATAATTGCAATATAGGCCGTTTGTACATAAGTACATCAGAAACTACCGGCATCTACAGGCACATCAACGCCTTCAGCGTTGGAAACATTTTGGAATACAACTAATGATCATAAAGAACTGTTAATGTGTATTTGGGATTAAAAGTGTAAGTTTTTTTACTTTTTCACTTTGTACTCGTTGAAAAAAATTAATATTTGAATTTTACAAAGCTTGTTGCTTCTCGTTCTTTACTATTATTTATTTTAAAACCATTTAGTAGTAATATCAACTATATATTATCAATATAATTCACTGTCAATAAAGGTATACTGTTTATGAAAATTTTAATTTATGAACAGAAAACAGAAACGTGAACTAGTTTATCTGATGTTCTTGTTATCACTCTTTTATATTAAGTATTTTAAGGTCAAACTGCTGACTAATGCATTTTGTTCGTTAGAGTTTAAAAACAAAACAACATCAATCATATCGATTTATTTATGGCAGGGAAGATTTGTGTGCTATTATTTCCCGAAACCACAGCTGAGAAGCAGCCGTCCTAGAAGTAATCAATAACTGACCTGCGATTTTCTCTTTGCTTTAAATATTCTGTAAGTAGAGATCACATTAACATGTAAACCTGTCGTATTACTAAATGTTCCAAATGAAGAAACGTCTTTGTGTACGCGTCAGAATTAATAATGCTTCACGTTTTTGTTTAGAGTTTCTCATATTCCACTGGCTTGTATCAAGGCGTCAAGATACTACTTTACAACTACAGTAGAGTAACATTGCTATGCTAATTTGCAGTACGACTTTATTCAACGTTTACATCATCAAAACAACTTCTCTACAAGTGCACAAAGGTTATGAGTTTCACATTAGACTAAATATAAACTGACATTTCATGTTGATAGATATGATATGATATGATTGGAAAGTAGATTTTTGGTGTTTAGAAATATTTTTTTAAATTGATACTGTTCCTTATTTCAAAAAAAAAAGATTAAAATAAATATGCAGATTTTAGTGAACGTTTTTCCCGATAATGTAAATTCGGAAAATAACTAGTTACAATACATAAGTCCAGAAAAAAAACATTATTACATGTACGTCCTTCAATATTTTTAAAACTGACCTTACTTATAGAAGTTAGTGTACCAACAAATTACTAGGCAGGGCATCAAACAAACTTATGATTGATATACTCATGTCGATTTGCTGGAAACGATCCAAATTCATAAATTGCTTGGTTAATTTTATGTTTGTTGCAATACATTTAGACTGGAAAATGAATTAACGTCTTACCCTGAAAAATGTTTGTGGGAGTATTACCAATTCAGTTTGACCATTTTCAAAACCGCCAACGTCTTTGAGGTAAACGGAAGCCATGCCAACAAGGTGTCTTCTGGTTATGTGATGTGATGAATACACTTGGAATTCAAGTGACGATTCATCCGTGATGTCCCTTGGTGCAAGGTCGTCTATTGAAAACTTCTCAAGAAAGACTGGATTCTGGAAAATAAGTAATGCAGAATGTTCATATAAATCTACGCATACTAAAATACAGTGAATGAACCTCAATTTCGACATGAACTAGGTAGTTAAAGAAAGGAAAAGGACTACAGTTGAACTGTAGAATTAGAGTATCTAAAACGATAATTTTGCGTTAGACTGGAAGAGAAATGGATATTCCCGAGAAATGAATTCAAACATGGGAATATGGTTAGAACAGATCTCCATGGACCCAAGTTTCACGGATAACTGACAAACAGCATGAGGTGACCTTACCATTGGTTAATCAGATTGCAGCTTTTAGGAATCTGAAAAGTAATCAAGCATCATGAGTACGCTCTGGGATCCATACCATAAGCTTAGCCTGTTGCAGCTATCGGGATTCCAAATGTGAATCGAGTCATTGAACAAGTAAAGTTAACAAATGTACGCAAAGAAGAAAGCAGTGAAAACGACTATCTGATAGGTCATTGCATTTACACAACCAGGAAACTAACCATCAGAACGAAAATCCTTATCTGCTCCTGTAAAATCTATGCGAAATAAAGGTCTCTGAAGATAGGAATATAATTAGATTGCTAAAACAAAATTAGCTAACATTTGACGATTTGTTTGTTAGATATAAACAGCTGATACATTATCATTTACGAAGATAACAGGAAAACATAACTAGTGTATAGAAGCACATTATAATGACATAGTGAAACATATCGATAGCCAATTCTATATCCCATATTTGAGACGAATCGTTCATACTAATGCATCATCTTAAATTCCAGTGGTAGGGGAAGAAAACCAACACACTCAAAATAATGTATGTGCATAGAGTTTCTTGAAACGTTAACCAAATTTATTATATTAATTCGTGGAAATGGAAACTAATAATTGTGAAGAAAATGAAGAAGGGTATTGCAAGACAAACGCGAAATTTTATATGGCTCTAACAGCTGACGATCCGGAAAGTTTTATTCTGATAATCTCAATAAATAAGAAAATACAAATCCAGATACTCTAACGTTTTAAAGATATTTTGCATATTTGTGGGGCTTATTAACATTCGAAACGCTAAATTACTGTCTGGCTAATATATGTATATTGATTGTTGAATCTTCAGACGTTATATTTGGATAATTAATATTCGATATTTTCGGTTTGTGTTGCAATTTTCGCGATGAACATGTTTCAACAATTTTCATTTTTTCAAAATCAATATAGATCAAAAGATTTGAAAACTAGAAAGCTTTGTTTGAAATAATGCATTTTCATCCTAATTACGTTGTACGCAGTAACTTAATCTGCGTGAAATAACATTGATCATATAAACAAACACCCAAATTTTGATTCATGTTGGTAGGGATAATTTAAAGAATTAAATCTGATGTTTTCCTACACCTATATTAAAATAAGGAAATAAATCATTTTTTGTAAATTGGAAATATCATAATGACATAATCGTCAGTGTAAATTGTAAATTGTATCAACCTACTGCAAAGGGGCCATGTACGCCTGCTTGTTATCTCGAACTCTTTATTTTACAGCAACCAGCATCGTAGGATTCTACGTTTAAATTGGAAAAATAGTTAAATAGTGAAATCTTTTGTAAGCAGAGATCATGTAATGGTTTTCTTCAGCAGCCATATTGCAGGGTATACCGGTATTGCCTGTACCCAGCATTGCCTGTACCCAGCATTGCACAGCATTGCATGTACCCAGCATTGTAGGAATATTAACATAATGCTGTATATTATAGCTTGTATACACTAGCTGATGGGCTGTCAATAAGTTCTCTATTTCTTTATTCTTTTATTGTTTTTTATGTTCCAATTTATTTGCCGTTTTGGCAATATTTGTGCACGCTTACAACAGTCCTAATGCTTTTTTTCTGTCAAATTTTGTGAAAACATTGGATATCAAAAGAACTTTAAACGGAAATGTTCAATTGTAATGACCCCACTCATATGCAAGCCGACTATGCATTGGTATGTACAAATTTGAAACGTTTTCAGCTGACTTCAATATATATATCGGAATCACCTGCAAAATGTTGAAAGTACTAAATTAAAAGTTCTATCCAGAGGAATTGCTGATGAAGTAATATTTGAAGTTATGTAGACATATTCAAACGATATCAAATATAATACGGGCACAATGCCATACCTCACGTTCATGGAAAGACTACTGAAATAAGACCATATTTAGTGGCTTATGCATGTATGTAACGAAAGTAATTTAATATAACTTACTCGTGTTTTATGTATCGTTTTTGTACGGTACTTATACTGCCTCCCAGGTACAAGAAAAGTTTTTACGTATGGATTCATGTCTGTACTAGCAGAGAGACCAGATATTCGTAAGTTGCTTGCCTGAAATGATAGCAAAAATAAGAGAACATTTGTCAAATTTTAACTATATGACAGACTGTCAAATAATAAGTTTTGGACATGACAATTGTTTAACAATCACGAAAGTCATGTGTTTCTGTGATTTGGTCATTCGGATTCATACATTGTGCGTTAAATGAATCATAAGAAATTGTTGAAAACAAAGTTAATTACTTGATTTGCTAGAATCAAAAACATTTTATAATAATTAAACTTGTGCAATTTTTTAAGCAATGAATTAAAAGGTCAAAGATGTAGATCCAAAACTGTTCATTGATTTTAACATTCTGAATGGAATTTGCCATCACCATTATGAGCCTACGTTTGACCAGTGCTGGCAGTGAGGTCTTTTTTTCACTAACAGGGGTTCCATATAAGATCAGTCTGTTAGTTTGTTTAAAAGGCAAATGTTGCTCTTATCCAAAAGGCAAAACTGTATTTAACCCAGTATTAAAGACACGAGTTACCATTAGATAAATTTAAACTTTATTTACATTGTATATTTTGATTGTCTTCCTAGAACTAAGCATAGAAGGTAACGGAAAAATGTGTTCACATTCTTTCTCAACCATACTTTTTTTGCAGACCTAGAGAAAAGGGGTCGGGCTACAGGCAATCTAAACATTAGAGAACAATTCATTATATCATATACAAATATAGTAATAAGTTATGACAAGCAGCAGAAAAAACCCCACACATACAGTGAAGAAGAGGAAGAAAATCACCAGAGCAACACAACTAAACAATAAATAAGATGTCGTAAAAAACAAGACTAAAGTTCAAAAAGGATAAAAAAAATATCTAAAGCTATTGATTACCGAACTTCGGAAATGGTATATATATATATATATATATATATATATATATATATATATATATATATATATATATATATATATATATATATATATATCGCATCTACATGACCTATCAGTTAGTTTTTGTTGTAAATTAATATTTGCTTCATATTTAGAGTATATTAAAGATGAAACATGAGTTTAAACACGCTGTAACCTACTTTTATGAAACCATAGTACATCCAAAGTGTTTTTAGCTTTGAATTTTGTGAGAAAACTATACGAGGGTCTATATAGATATAAATGAACATTATTAATAATAGGTGTTATATTTGCCCATAAACTCAGTATTGAATGCAAAAGAAAATATAATGGTATTGCTTTTCTAATTCTACCACAGTCGCATAAAGGATTATCTATCAGGAGTCTGGAGTCTGATCTTAGTATGACTAAAAAAGTATTTGAACTTAAGAATATTAGTCAAGACATGTACCGCAATGCTTAGATGTTTTTGAAAAGACCTTTGCATACCTTTCATTTTCATCGCCTATGCAAGTGCAACTATTAATATTGTGTAATCTTATGGAACAACAAATACATATGTATTTTCAAAAAACAATAATCGTAAAAAAGTACCAGTGTTTCTTTAACCACACAAGTACCGATCTGACCGATTTTTGAGAAAATAGAACTATGTTATTTCCAAAGAAAGTCAAAACAATTTTGTCTAATTATTGTTCAATAAACATTCAAATCTGGGCCATGTAGCTCAAAATCGAATTATTCTCTCTCTCTCTCTCTCTCTCTCTCTCTCTCTCTCTCTCTCTCTCTCTCTCTCTCTCTCTCTCTCTCTCTCTCTCTCTCTCAGCGACTCGGTAAGAAAGGTCACCTCTATAATTATGACGTTGAGCTTGGTCCGATCATCAGAAAAATTTAGCTGTACTTTGAGTTTTCCAGTGGGCATAACTGGTGGTAGATAGCGAGGGGCAATCATTTCTTCAAGATTCAAGTCGTGCATTAGAAATGGAGCGTCGGGAAGTCCAATCCCGGGAGGTGGTCTCTGTAAAGATAATGACACAGAGCTGAATATTTATGATGGTTCCAATGCATACATGAAGTTTGTTAATGTTATATTATTAATGATTTGATTTATATGAGCATGCTCTCCTTATTGGAATATTATCAAAAATACCTTTATTTCCCGTTTTCGTTTTACAATTTATCTCTTTTCCAGGATATTGTTTGTGCTGAATGAAATAAAAGTCACACTATTTCGAAGATTGTATTATTCAAATAAGTCGTGTAGGCGTGCGATAACGACTACAGGTGTCATTTTAAATAATTTTATTACGTATACATTTAAATGGCGTTCATTAGTTTATTAGCTCCTCTCCTCTTTGATCTACATTCCTTTCAAGATTAGTATACCTGAGATAACTTCATTCTTCAAACATCTACACATTTTTGGTCGGGGAAAACTGGGTGATCTAATTTTTACACGTATTGAATGTCGTACGCTGTGAAGTCACAATAAAAGTGTCCCTTCTAAGAGAAAGATCAACCAACAAAAAACCTGTACTGCAGATCGAAGGACACAATCATATCCTAATCTCCTGTCAAAAACATTTGGAACAACATCTGCGGTTAAGAAACAGAGGTATCACGAAATATTTACATAATACGAGTCTGCTATAACAGGGAAAATATGATATAACTGATTTTATTCCACAGCTCATATTGTTGTTAAATTAAAACGTTTTTTTAGATGAGAGAAGAATACAAACTCTTTGAATATAAATTTTGACTGCCCATTAAAGATAATAGATAATTCAATTATTAACATTGCCATCAATGATACGCGCGTATTGCTTCACACAGTCACAGGCGCAAATATACACAAACAAGGTCTCATTTGTTAAAGAAAATATAAATGACAAAGGGTTCTAACGTTGTAAACAATAAACACAGCGAGAGTCTCTAACGTTCAGAAAATACATAAAAAGGGCTTATTACATGTACGTCCTTCAATATTTTTAAAACTGATTTTATTAAAAATATGCAGAAGCTATTGGATCGCTGTCTCAATTGGACCAATCGCTGCGTTTGCCATGTCGACCCGGAAAGGTAAACGATAATGGATATTCCTGTTTGAGATTCATCCTGTGGAATGCTTGAAAACCTTTCTGTGTGTAGACTCTAATATATGGATGCAGAATAAAGAGTGCCAAAAGAAAGACCAGACGAAAAGGAAGATGCTCTAGATATATCAGTATCATAATTGACGTACGAATCATTATATTACAGAAACGATAAAGATTACCAGTTTCAATACAAGCTATCCAAATTATTTTCCCCTCTGGTAATCCTTGCTATGAAAAAATAAATATGTATATTTCGAAATCTAAATAACTGGGCTGAAATTCGGCTTGAGAGCATACACTTAAATCATAATTTGAGTCTGCATCTCCAGGATGATTGCTATCTCTGCGTGGATATTTTCACATCCAGAACTTCAAAGACAATAAAGATTTAAACATCAGGAACCAAACAAGGTCTAGGATATTTGATAATTTAAAATTGTATTGCTACCATTTCATAGAACAATAATGCATGCGTTAGAGTACATTGTGTCATCTCATGTACACTAACTGATCATTTTCATCTACCGTAAATCTATTTACAATGCTGAAAAAAAATTCATTGACATAACTAGCTCATTAATTGACGTTTTCAAAGAAACTTGTATGGGAGTTGCAACATTCTAAAAACACTGTTGACTGATATATTCTTTAAGACCTGTGACATATTTAAATTGTCCATTACATAGAAAAGTCGCAGTTAACGATCCCAAGTCTTAAAGAGGCATTGCGTTCACAGATGTACTCAGCAACATGTTTACAAAAGCATTGAATAATAGATTAAGTCTATATTCTGATGATGACAATTTTAAAAATAAATTAAAAGCAAATGTTTTGCAAATGATATTGTATTGCAGACAATATATTTATTACTCAATTAAATACATAAGCCTTTGTCTAAGACGCGTGGTATATGGGGTTATTTGTTGATTTCTCTAAATCCTTTGGAAACTAATATCAAACGACACTTTGGGTCTCATTCGCAAGAAAATGTCTTCACGGTAACATATATACCTTTTTCTATGTCTGGTGCAAATAACGTTGACTCTCGTCTGCCGTCACATAATGATTTGTCAGAATAAGGTCTTTGTTGTTTGGTCTGATAATTGCTTCTTGCAATCTGCATATATCCAGATCTGGCGGCCCATTATGTAACGACATACCTGGGTCAAATAGTCAGCCCAGAATTATCTTGAATATAGTGAACTGTGAAGAGTTCTAAGAAAACCAAGATTCTTTAAAAATTTTAAAATATTAGTCAAAATATCTACATTATTGCAGCAGGAGATATACAAAAACGTGCATGAAAGTTTATACATAGAACGTATAACGAACACAAACAAAATTGCCTTGGATTTAGATACGCATATTTGCAATAGAGTGTTGGTAATGTTGATATGCTTGAAGGATAATTTGTTTTTAAAACTGTAATACTAGTCATGACTATACAATAATACCTATCTCGTGCAATATTTTTTTCATATTAAAAGCTCTTAAAAGATTGTAAAAAAGAAAATATTGAAAGTTCTTTTTCGACACAGTTTGACGCAAGGACTTTTGCAACTTGTGTCCGTCTGTTGCCATGGGCGTCAAAAGACTTTATGTTCTCTCAGACAAAAATATAAGGGTATTACGGGGGTGGTGGATGTTAAATTTGTCTTCGACATATCTGAGTGTTGCACATGTCATGGACGGTTGGATGGACTATGGCCTAGACAAGGTCTCTTGTCGTCACAAGATTATTATTTTGCTCTTTGTCCAGTCAGGGTGTTCGTTCTCGTTCTGTATGTGTCTGTATGTCTGGAATTGTAGATTCGAAGAACCTGTCTGCTCTCTTTAAGTTTATTTGGAAATATGCACGCAGGAAAAATAGGCATCTTTCTTTGATGCCAATTTATGGGTAAAATAACATGATATAGTTTTTGGTACCGGTATCTCCCGTTCTTTGGTTAATAATAACAACATGTACTTTTAAACCACTATCTTAATACATACATATAATTTAATTAAGATTCCTAGAATTGTCTTTTCATACTGCTCAGAAAATTAAACTAACTGAATCATGGATGAATTAACAGACAAATTAATGAAAATACTAAAATATTAAACTGAAGAATTTTGAATAGCGATTGGTCAATCAACACTAGTTTAATAAACATTCCATATTTCAGAAAGGAAAACTTTAATAGCTTTGCGCGTTTGCTCCAGAGATCACATTATGGACAACTGATGAATGGATTGAACAACAAATATACATTGTAAGTAGTGAAAGAAATAAATAGTGAACGGTTATAGGCACATCTAGAATAGTTGTTCAATACACGTACCACCTTTCATAGATATGTTTAGAATAATCAGGGTTTTCTGCTCCGGAAAAGAAAGTTTGAAGGATAGATTGAATGGATGAAAACATGACGATAACGTTAAAATTATTAAAAATGAAATATTATGACTATTAAAAGGCATATCCGAATCACTCGTCCCAAACATGTACCAAATTTCACAGATAATTGTCTGTTTAGTGCTTGGTTTGTTTGTTTTATATTTTGCAGAAAGAATTCAAGGTTTTTCTTTAGCTCAACAACAACACATACGTTCATTGCCTTTAATCAAATCAAATCATCCTTGTAGAAGTAGAATCAACAATCGGATTATTTAAAATTAATAACATAGATTATCTTTGATCACATATTGTCAATGGATTATTTCTAGTATAGGAAATTAATCTTTCGTGGGTACATTTTACTTAATGGAAGTCACACAACCACCGCCATATTCACTAAAGAACTTGATATTAGTTTTCGTATGTTGTATATACTTGTATAGTGTTGCGGTGGTGGTTTTTCATCAAACAGAGACAAAAAAACTAATTTATCGAAATGACATCCTTTGGATAATTTTATATTGTAGTAAAATTGCGTGATATATACAGACTACGTGTCTTGAAATATTATGTCTCATCTATCAAATCAGTTTTACACAGAGATCAGATAGTTATTTCCAATTGAAGGACAACTTGTCACTGAAAGGGACTTTTAGTCTTATCATCGTTTATTGCATTAGCACGTCTAGACTAATTATAGTTATTTCCAATTGAAGGACAACTTGTCACTGAAAGGGACTTTTAGTCTTATCATCGTTTATTGCATTAACACGTCTAGACTAATTACCAAAGTAGTTTACCTTTATTGAACTAAAACCTAAAACAAACTGACACGCAAACGCTGTACTGCTTGTCAAATGATGAAAAAACATCAAATGTATTTGTGCAATGGTACATGCTGAAATATTTTGAAGCTGAAGATAATTAGCTATTATGCTGCACATGCAATTTTATGTCACTCATAAAATAAGTATGATATAGAAAGTGTAATCTTTGCATATGTCATGTCAATATGCTAATTCATGAGCCACGTGATAATCAACGTGATAATCAACTACAATTGTATCAATCCCCATTAAGAATCGTATGTGTTTTACGCATGAAGATTATCCTGTCTACCTTGTACATAGACACCAACATTCATATTATGACAGGAGTGCAACGTAAATTATCAAAGAAAATAAGCTTCTTTTTGGTATTTGTTTACTTGTCTTTCTAAATTCAGTTTAAAGAATTTGAAATTTCTGATGGGAGGGAGGAAAACTGGTTTACTGCTTTCCATACATCTATCTGGTGATTGTTACCTTTTCCTTAATATTAACGCACCTTTGAACACGACATAGAGTTTTTCTGTTGACATATAAACGATTAAGCAAATACTCAAATGTTTGCTAACAACATTGAGCGTGAATATATATATATATATATATATATATATATATATATATATATATATATATATATATATATATATATATATATATATATATATATATATATATATGAATAATAACACTTGTCTGATCTGATGTATATGAGATAGACAAATTAAATTTGATTGGCAGTTTTATTGTATTATGTATATTCTATTTTGAAGTCACTGCATCCAGTTTTAAATTCTTCCTACATATTTTATTAACATCTTGGACTTATATTTGCTTGACAACAAGTTCGTTATCACGATTAAACTTAAAACTACTTACATTAGAAAATAATCTATGGTAAACATATTTTTTTTATTCATATTGATGTATACAAAGTAGATTTCAGGACTTGCTTTAATTACAAAATACTTTGGCTTAGATAATGTGATTAGGCAAACACCTTAAAGGTAAACAATATAACAAAATTTGACACTCATGTTTGTAGGCTCTTGTACATAAACTTTATTATATTTTTATTCAAAAGTATCAATGTTTACTTATTTTTAAACTTTACTAATTAGACAACTTTGATCTGGAATGTTTTGCGAACACATTTCTTTTCTGAATTGGTACAGAAGTTTAACGTCTTTCTTGGACAAATGTCAAACGTTTCCAATCTTTTTCAAAGCTTTAACATTTAGTATTTTATATCTATTGAACGAATGGTTTGTGTAAGAAATAGGAGGAAAAAAACGTAACCTTAAATATCAGTGATTTTTTTATATTAGACTCATAAAAATATTTGTTTGATTCGACAGGCTATATTTTCTTCTATCTATTTTATAGTACCGGTGTCGTAAAATGGTACTAACTGTCATGTGGGAGACTGGGAGTATGTTTTTGTTTTCAGAAATAATACCTTTATACTTTCTTTTAATTCTTACAGCTGTCTTCAAACACGGATTTAAAGTTCATGGATAATCGTCAAGATTGAAGTAACATGTGTACAGTTACATTAACTTGAATTGTGTTCAAGGAACATGGATACCCAATCACAGTGCGAGCTTGAAAAGACCTAGACACAAGCTTTATCTAAGACGTCATGGACGGACATTTGTCATGCTAGGCATGCAAATAGTGCAGAATGCATTAAACAGTTAAAGCTCTAAATTTAAAAAAAAACAGTATGTCGGCTCTCTTGCAAGGGTTATGTATGCAGATACACTATATATTAATTATCAGACAGAGAACAATAATACTACACATTATCTTCACTCTAATGTGACATTTTGACTGAGAAGTTTCCAAATGTTGATACATTACATTTAGTAAAGAAATAAGCAAAGGTGTTTTCGAAATGCTTCTTTTTCTTTAATAGGTTTGCATGAATTCATTAGTATATACTGAAGCTCTCCAACAATCAGCTATGACAACCTCTGTACAGTATCAAATCCGTACATTAATAATAATAATAATAATAATAATAATAATAATAATAATAATAATAATAATAATAGTAATAATAATAATAATAATAATAATGACTTTGTATAGCGCCTAATCTTTAGAAGCTCTAAACGATTTACAACATCTATAATAATATGACTACACAACAGAAAAACAAAAAACAAAAACCATGAAACTGGAAACCATAAAAACATGCTGAAAACATATAAGATACAAAACATTATTAGGTCTCTAAATTTGTTCCTGCAGTCGAAAAAAGTGAGTTTTAAGAGCACTCTTAAAAGGGACCACTGTATCTTTGTGTCTAATTTCAATGAGCAATTAATTCCACATCGCCGGGCCCTGGTATGCAAAAGAACGTTGTCCATATGACTTCGTTTTCATAGTGGGAACAATGAGTATACGATTGTCAGAAGAGGAGCGTAAGTATCTTGCTGGTGTATACACATCCATCCATCATACATACATACATACCCACACGCACGCACGCACGCACACACACGCATGCATGCATGCTTGCATCCATCCACACACACACACACACACACACACACACACACACACACACACACACACACACACACACACACACATACATACATACATACATACATACATACATACATACATACATACATACATACATACAAATTGTCATAAAAATAGATATGAACCTTCAGCTTTGATAAGATGGAATACTAATATATCAACTGAAAAAATTGTTTTAGAAGTTAAAGTGATATGATTGCTGGGTGCATTTCCATGACAGGATTTGTGTTGCCAAAGAGCATTTTATGATACCCGTTGGCATATATCTTGTTACGGCTATTGGATTTAATTTATTTATTTTTTATTGTTAAATCCAAATTTGTCATTTAGGGTTTAATATTTATTCATTAATTGGGAGATTTTTTCTAGAAAATTCAGGTTGACCTAGATTCTAGTTGTAAACAGGCTGACCTTGGCTTGGTTACCTCTTTATCTGACCCTGCTTTAGACATTGTCAGCAAGCATCTAAAACTATTGGCTAATTTCAAGGACAACTTTTTATTTTTAGTTCTTCGGGGTAGGAAATATCTAGATCATTCCATTAATACGTGACTTGGTGAAGGTAGACTCTTCCTCTGACCTTCTATCAATTTCTAGAAAATCACGTGATCCATTGTTTACATATTAAAAACGGGTATTTAAATCATTGTACTGGAAGAGAGATTCAGTAGAATCTCTGGGCTTTAAGACATTAGTTGTGTATATTTATTTGAGTTATAATTATTCTGGACTTTGTGTCAATTCATTGAAGAAAGAGGATTTATTATTTATTTGGAGGAGAAAACATGTGCTCATAATTCATGTGGATGATAAATTAAACAAGAACTGCATCACGTGACATTGTCAGCCATTTTGGATTACATCGTCAAGATTCGAACCTGGAACTATTAGAACATTTATTTATCAGGACTCTTACAATTCCATTAGTGGATTATTTTTGATATTCTATATTGGATTAATGTTGGATTTGATTCTCTAAAACTGTAAGTTTATTTATTTTATGAAAATAATTGTACTTAATAAATTCATTGTTCAATTTATACAAGCTTGTTAGTTTTCACTCTTTCTGTGTTGCTGCTTATTCGAGCCTAAGCACGTAACAATCTTCACTGAATAACTTCCTTTTATTATTTCATGATAACGATGGATGAAACATATTTCTCTTTCAATCTTGAAACATACTCTTAAAATGTCTTACATTTATAGCACATACTCTATGAGATGTGATGCTTTGTTATCTTAGACCGACATAAGGCATTCATGTTCTTCAAAGTCAATATTAACTTTAAGTTAAATTCAATATAGATAGACTTTCATTAATGAAATTATCTTTCCTTTTTTGTCAGTTTCATTATATAGAGCAAAAACCTCTAAATATGCTAACTGATGTGTACAAAAATATAGCTAAATAGTTAATGCTATCATGTAAGTCTCTTGGAGAACTTCATTAGAATTTTTTAGGTTAAATAATATATAATCTGCTACAAGGAAACTATATATTCTCCCCCAGCCCCCTTCCTGGTCCATCTCGTACTGGACAAAGACGTTTTGAAAGTTTTTTCAGAATAAGTAATTGTTGCATGCAGGAAGTATTTATAATATATCATTGATTTACAACGAAAGTTTGCTGAAAGACCTAAATTTATAGACTGGATAGGGGTTGGTAGCGCCTGATAGTGATCTAATCGGGTAAGTAAGTATAATGTACACCAAAAATAAACTGTTTCTTGGAGTATACTCTCTAAAGTTGTAATGGATTATGCAAGAGCATAAGGGGAATGCAAGCTGTCTTTGAATGAGGTGCATAATGATTAGAGCGCTGAAAGTTTTGATCACAGGGGATCTATGTAGGAAATACTATATCCAAGCCAAGCAAGTAGCAACCTGACTGGATATATCTAGTACGTGAAATGAAGGCATTGACTTACAAAAACTCTTAAATAGGAGAAAATTTGCGCCTTCTGGCGAAAACAGATACAAGATGGACACAATCTCATTCAACGATGTCCTTACGAAAAGCTTATATTGGTGTTACTTTGCTATGGATCCAACTATTTTAAGTGTATGGCGTTGTGCTGACAAATCTTGGAGAAATAAGTTTGAAATGTGTTCAGATATTAATAGCCTCTTTGGTGTTCTGAATAAAGCAGTTGAGCTCAAAGCTAGTGCATGGTCTTCATAGGTTGAAATCTTCATTGTTGTTTTAAAATATAGTTCGACCTTTTGTTGTACGCTGAACGAATCAAATTCTGAAAGAAACCAGCCAAATCATGGAAGGAAAGTACATGCGTAGCCTTTTCGTAACTGACTGAATCATTAGATCTTCCTTGAATTATGATCTTTTGTTTTTTTACGGTAAAATCTATGTGCTCCAAAAGTTCTGGCGACTGGTTAGTTGCTTACGAAATTATGAATTTGTGTTAAGTTCTCGACTTTTTAAAGCAAGATGTAAACATCGGCTATGCTACTACAGAAGAGAAGATAGCTTAATCTGAACAAACAATTCTAAATAGAACCAATTTACATTCGCAAGTCTAAAAATGTAGGACTTCTATAGGAAGCGATTCGCATTGACCAATACACTGATTCAAAGGTTCTTGTTTTGAGGTCTCCTCTAACAAATGCCACGCGAGTAGCAAAAGGGAATTTTAATTTATTGATAAACTCCGGAACTTAAAGGAGATAACGTATTTTAAAATATATAGACATCCTGGGATTAGTGTTCGTCCACAATTTATCCCATTATAAATTAAGTAATTGGACGAGTACGTAAGTGGAGAATAATTGTATGAATGACCTTCTCGGCCAGAACTATGAGAGAGAGAGAGAGAGAGAGAGAGAGAGAGAGAGAGAGAGAGAGAGAGAGAGAGAGAGAAAGAGAGAGAGAGAGAGATCCATGCCGTCCTTAGTCTACATACAAGAAATCGTCCTCTCGCATCCAAAGTATCAGAAACCGGTGAGATTAATTTTATGATGTCCCGGTTCCATCTTGCAAACAGGCTATCATAGTTGAGAACCCATTTCGGATTATTGGACCATTTTGTGTTTTGTAGTAGTCCATTTCTGAAGAGAGAATCCGCCACTAACTTTGACTAATATGGAATAGTGGCAAAGAATACCTGATATTCAATGGTCGCAACATCATTGACAAAATTGCATACCAGGAGATCAGGACTAGAGATTTGGTTCCATCATGTTATTTGGTATACTTAAAAACTACTGCATTATTAGATTGTTATCAATCAAATACCTCCCCGTATGGTATCGTACGGACAGGAGCTTCATGAGTAAAAGGGTAATACAGAATCTAGACAGCTAATTAAGTCCGCTGATATATTGGATGGTCCAAAGAATTTGAAAAACAATTGCCGGGTATTAATAAAAAATGATTCAAAGAATAATCCTGCCAGTAATGTTGACAATACGTTGATTAATAAGATCAAACATACCAAAATTAATGACAACATAATCGGATTTATCTGTATTAATCAGAAATATTTGACAAATAAGTAAACTGATTATGATGTTTACAGATATTAAAATAAGATAAACAGGTGAAGAGGGATATATTATGATTGATCTCTTCGATTGTAGTTTTAAATACCACTCAAGTGGCTGGATCAAGCAATTGAGTAACATCAGAAATATTATCAGCGTACCGAGACTGCGCCTCAATATTGTCAAAAGAAAAGCATAGAACGTTTAGTGAATATACCATGAAAGGTAAGACCTAGGACCAAGCAGATTATGAAGCCGTCGAATAGCGTTGCCGTTGAATATTGCTTTAGCAAACGTATAGTTACACGCAAAATGGAGTGACGATCTGGGTAAGTTGTGAGATGAACGCAGAAACACTGAATTAACTTGTACGGTCGTCAAGGCCATTTGCTAAGCACGGACGTATAATCGTGTATGTGCGAAACTGAACTTTAGGGCTAAGTATACTGAAACTCCGGCCGTTTCGAGCATCAACATAGGCCCGCTGACGATTGAGTAGTCTGTACAAGAAAGTTATCTCACTCTTAAAATCTGATAGGAGCCGTGCCATGTCTCAGCATTAGGAATATTGGATGAATAGATCTTTCCTAATGGCATCGTCATACACAGAAGTTACTGTTGACTGGATCATTAACATCGACACTCTGCCTGGCGGCACGGCAAAGCTTAACTTTTGGTTCAAACGGCTGGTCTGGACTGTTTAGCGGCACGGTCGGTAAATGAATGGTCTGTGGTTCTGGAGCCATATGAATCTAAGCCGAGACAGACGAATAAGATTTATTTTCTAGAGGCAACATATCGTTGGTTTACTTATGTAATCAGAAACGGACATATTTTTTATTTTAAAAAAAACCAGAAGCAACAAGTTTCGTTCGATCAAGAATGCGATGTAGACGTATTTGAAACGAGTCTTATGTTTTCCATGAGTTTATATGTTTTGTTTGTGTAAACACTTTCTCAACATATTCAGAGTAAGGACATGATTTGCGGGTCCATTTGATTAGCCATACACCATAAGTGACCTTTTGTAGATATTTGTTAAGATATAACTTAAATATATCAAGTATAGTAAGAGGATATATATATATATATATATATATATATATATATATATATATATATATATATATATATATATATATCCTCTTACTATATGTTTCAGGAGGAACAATAGTAAGGTAATTGACGGTGGTAGAGTTTAGTTACAAAAGGGAATAGGAGAAGGAGAGACAAAAGGAGCAGTGTGAAATGCTGACAGAACATATAGAATAAAACAATTATGTACAAGAGATATGATGGAGTAGAGGTCGGGAAACTTTTCTACCAAAACAGACATGTCGCACCCCAGAAGGAAACTGACTCAACTGACGCCAAAGTTCCAAGAATTGCAATTGGCTGGACAAAACATGTGATTAAAAGCTTCACATATGATTGTCCTTGACATAACGTTACACGGAAAATCTGGCGAACAGTTGTTGACCCAATCACACCTCCCAATAATATCCCTATAATTTTCTAAATTGGCGAGATCACAAAATTAGAAAATTAACTGTAACATGTACAATATTTGTTGTGACACTTTAGGAAATAGCTGAGTAATATCGGAAAGAATTGTTAGATGTAAGTAATATCAATGACCCGATATATGATGTAAAGGATTGTCACTATTTCATTATTACCTTCAGAAATATTTAATCCTATCATTTAGTCTTACAACCTTGCGGAAGCTATTTACGTTTGAAACATTTTCTCTCATTTACTGCTTACCACACTTTCTTGTGCACGATATAGCTCTTTTGAATAATATTTGCAGCCAAAATATATTGTCTCAAAAGCATAGTCAAAGACATATTAATCTATATTTGTGACTAATATACTGTAGAAAAGAGCATCAAAGGTATCGTTAGTTTCCCTTGTCGAATATATTGAGATAGGAAGTCTTTTAACGAACTTTTAATCAATTCAGCGGTGATTAATCATTTGTTCAATAAAGGCCACGATCCTGAAGATTTTGGAAGAGTTAAAACTCAACATTTAGGTTCTGAAGAGTCATCAATCATTTATTCTTTCACATTTCTTCTGTGGTAAATTGCTATCGAATACATTAAGCACGCAAAGTGTTCCATAACTTAACTTTTGAATTTCATATTCTTTGATGAACAAAATTGTTGCTATAACACGGTCTCATAGTCAATATTAGGTAACGGTAAGGCAATTTAGTTTAGTCGGTAAGATATGCGCTAGACGTTTTAATGGAAAAATGCTGTCCAAAGGGCTGGTTAATGGAAACTCTAAGTGACTCTGAATTGGATTTACTTGACACTTGAAAATAGTAGAAGAGAATGCCCTTAAAGAGTTTAGAGAGTCACCATTTTAAAGCCCTAATGAAGAAACCACGTGCAAAAAGTCGTATACGCCGAATCATCTTAATAATAAGGAATCTTGAACGAAATTGGTCCTAAAAAACGTTAGGTTCCATTAACTCCAGATTATACCGACGTTTCATGACATTATGAGCCATGTAATTTCTCCCTGGAATTGAGAATTTCTGCCATTTTTCACACGTGTACGAATTAATCCGATGTTGATCGGTGACATTTGTGGGTCAACAGATTTCAGTCGAAAGCTGGAACACAAGATTTGATGATGTTAGCTTTGTGAACACAATAAGTCAAAACATTGGTATGTCAGACTATCTTCATCCAAAGTTCACACTTCAAATTATTTCAGCGCACCTTTTGATCATCAGTATTCACCGTAGTCTTATTTTTATCTTATGCAAGCTTTTTCCTCTTTTCAGATCAGTTTTTAAAAAGCGGGCTTGCCTATCTTTATTCCTTCTAGAATCAATTTGTACGACACGTGCGAATTGTTGTTATTAGATTAGTCACTAACGGAATTTGTCTTTTGTATCAATCACTACTTTTGGAGAACTCGCGAAAAAAATGGAATTAACAGAGACTTCATCGACCGAATTAAGAGATGGAACGGAATGTTTTAGCGTCATTAAACTTAATTTTATATAGAAAAAAGAAAGATTGGAAAAACGGTTAAATGTATGATAAACGGCGGCATTTGGGCATTAACAAAAGGTAAAAAACGGGCTTTAACAAAATGTCAAAAGTCTCAGTTTATCTCAATGCAGATATTTCTACTCATTAGAAACACTAATGCAGATTGAAAAGATAAGATAAGAGTCACATACTAATTTTGGTTTCTTCCTGTGATAGGGTGGTGCCACGGGATTCATTGTGTTATCCAGGGCATTCATACTGCTGACAACCAGAGAATTTACTGTCACCCGCCGTCCATCCGCCTTGCTTCGGCTAGCTAGAATTGTATATGAAGCAGTTAAAAACATCATAATTATATGACTAACCTAATTGATATTCAGTTTAGATTATGAACACATGCGAGTTATCCAAACCAATATGACAATTTTGAAAGCAAATTTATAACACAAATGTTGACGATGTTACTGATTTTGTCCTTTTGAGCTGAAATAGATACGTATCATTAAGACGCACACATATGGACTATTCCACTTGAGCACATCATTAAGACGCATACATTTGGACTATTCCACTTGAGCACATCATTAAGACGCATACATTTGGACTATTCCACTTGAGCACATCATTAAGACGCATACACTTGGACTATTCCACTTGAGCACATGCGTATTCAGCAGCCTAACGTGACAATGGTATGATAAACTCCACTTACTGAATATAGTACTATGAGTTTGCACATATAGGGGAAATTAGATGTACAATTTATATTAGAGAAAGTCAAAAAGGAGAATAAAACTGAATTCCAGCTAAGCTGATTGTACACGCTGAAGAGATTCCGCACAAGTCAAATGTTTATCTCAAAATAGCGTTCCTTCAAAACAACCTTTGGGATTTTCTTGTGATTGAATATTGACCATTTTTAATTTCATATACTGTAGCAGTTCCGATCTCCTCTTTGACCATAGAAGAATAGTAAACATTATCATTTACTGCTGATATGATTGGATGGAAAGGGTAAAGCTGATGTGGCAATGTCTTTTATTCATATTCAGCACCAAGTTTAGGAACATTATACCAAGACCTGTCTACACGGGTTTCGACAAACTTTGTTGTGAAATTATTGTGTGACGATAATCGAAGGAATGTTGTTTTAAACAACTACGATATGAACAAAGTCGATTATATTATCAAGGTTTATATTGTTACTCTCAAAATAGAGATCATTCCAAAACTCGAGGCAAATAAATGTGATCTTGAAATAAATAGGCAAGTGAAATGTAAAGAATTAGGTTGATATATGTTATCAACGTTTAAACAACCATGCATTGTACATATTGTATAGTCATTAGTGGCGAAATATTTCCTCATATCAACTTTAAAAAACCGTACATTTTCTTTCTATTATGTATATTGTTAATGCAAACACATTCGAGTTGCATAGATTTGTTTTCCATTGAGTCAATGCGAATTACAGCTGCATTACTACATCAATAAAAAAAGATATTTCGATGTATTGCAATAATCTTAGGGTAGAGACTGTTATTGTACACAATTATAATGTATCGTGAGAATTAATGAATACATTAATACATTAATTCGAAAATGGAGAGAATTTTATTTTCGTTAACACATTTCTTGCACGGATTTATTCATTGAACATGGCAATAGTGGGTACTAGAGTAACATAAAATGCTCAAGAAGACTTCAGATAGAAGACTTCAGATAGTCACATAATTAAATAATTAAACATTTTAATGATTGTAAGTTTTCTTGAAAGGATTTTACAGGCTGATGTTGTTTTTATTTCTGCATTCAGACATGCATTTTGTGTCTTGGCAAGCTTGCAGTTTATTTCGGTAACATATGCTAACTACACACGGAGTTTGACTGTAACTCAATTTCGGTTTTCAATTTAACACTAATCAATGACGTATTTACACATCATATTCAGGCATAACGATGATCGCGCTTTTGTTGAGTGCATCAGGTATACCATATTGTGTGTGACATAATATCGAATAGCATCAGGTCACGTAAGTTCACTTTTGACAGTTTGCATTATTCATGTGGATAATTAATTATCGAAACATTAATACTAAAACCGTGCATTTTGTGATTGGGGTTGATTTTTCTGCATTTTTGACAACTCCTTTTTATCGAGTAGTTAATGTAAACTAGATATTAAACATCCCTGACAAGTTTTAAGATCGATTCGTCTAGATGAAGAAGGAAAGAAAAAAAGGAAGTAAGTAAAATAAGAAAGAAAGAAAGAAAGAAAGGATGGAAGGAAGGAAGGAAGGACGAAAGAAAATGAAAGTATAACATTGGTCTGGTGTGAACGTGAACAAGTTCCATTATTCCATTATATATCTAGTAATATCACTATATATTGGTAAAGGTTAGCTAAATCGCTAACTCTGGTTTTCACTCACTGAGGTAGGTCTGATAGTGTTTTCCATTCGTCTATGACCTCCCCTCATACGCATACTTTAACCTGTTATCATATTTTGTTTATAAAACTCTGACATAAAATAAAATATTAAAAATATTCAAACCTTGTAAAACAAAATAATGTTAAAATCAATTAGAATAGTATTGAAATACAGGGCCAGAATAGCTTTGGGCCAAATTATCCATGGGATCAATTGTCTTAGGGTTGCAACGTCCATCGGACTAAATGTCTAAGACCGAATCGTCCAAGGCTGAAATGTCTAAACCGTCTTAGGGTCGAAGATTCAGAAAACCGTATAAAGCATGCATGAATGATTATAACCAATGAATCATTTTAACTCTTTTGCTTTTTAAACTAATTCTGAAACTTCAGAGATTAAAAGACGAGGCGGCACTGAGCCATACTATTTTCAAGAAACTACAATAAAGACAATACGAATTATGTTTGCTGCTTTTTCTCACAAAATGTTATAAAATAAAACAACTTGTAATATTTTATTACGAAGGAGACAAATTGTAAATACTGAAGGAGCAAAAACCAAATCAAATCTTTTGCGTATTTATGTGTGAATCAGAAGCATCAGGTTGAGATGGAAAAATGCATAATGATTTGTTGAAAAGAAATGCTTCTAGTGGAAGAAGAATTATCTAAGTCTTTCTCGTACAGATATAAATGGATCGGACGGCTTGAGGCACACATCATGACGTGTTGGGTTGAGACTGTCACGGGACAGGAGAAACTAGATGTTAGCATGGGTATGTTAAAACACTGAGGCTAGAATTTCTCAACATGTCTGAGGTGTCCAGCCGCGTTTATTGACATAGTCATAAACGCAACGCGCGCTTTTTTTTTTGCCAAAGTCAGTTACGTAACCTTGTTCACAGGTAAGTGGCGATTTCTTGTTGGAACAAGGCATTGTCCAATTTTTATCGTAAACATCTTTGACAGACGGTTGGGTCAATGTCGGATCATTAGGAACCAACCTCCAATCGGAATTGAGTTAGGCGTGCCAGACACTAGAATCTTAAGTTTAAATATATCATCTTGAGAATCAAAAGTTAGTAGTTTACAAAAATTGGCGGGACAAGGCAAATAATAACCTACTCCGTGACCATTCTTAATGGCTGATTTATTCGAGGAATAATCAGAAAGCTTCGAAACAGGTCAGTTATTATTTGCTCGATTGCTGTGAAATATTACTGCAAAGTAAGTGTACTTTAATTATTGCAGTATATCTATATAGCTGAGTATATATAAAATCGCCATTGTAGTTTGATTCACCAATGTAACAAAAGAAGTTTCCTAAGTTCCTGAGCTGCCTGTTTCTACATCTCTTCATCATTTCATCAAGAAAAGCATCACATAATTGTTTTATTTGTTTTTATGGTTTAACGTCATTTTCAGCACAAGATAGGCCAGACATGGCGGCCAGTATTAATGGTGGAGGGATAACCCGGAAAACTCCGGAAAGAATCACCGACCCACAAGAAGCTAATGGCAAGCTTTCTCACATACCCACATTGGCCAAATCTGAGACTCGAACCCACGCAGACAGAGGTGAGATGGTAGTGATCCGTAACGGACAGCGCTTTAGATCACTCGGCCACTCGGGCCCCCATCAAATAATTAAATGGCTGCATGATTAGCGAAGCCTAATAGTGATACTCAACTCGAATTTGACCGATGTAGGTGTTGACACATTCAAAGATAATGGAAAGTGCAAAAGAGATAGATCGACAGCAATTCATCATGAAATTTGCTGGTAATTCATTAGTCGAGATAAATACACTGAAATCGGTTTCGCCTGAACGTGGTGGCCCGGAATACATTACACCGTATCCAACTATGTAAAGGGGAGAAATGGATACAAAAAAGGGACAAGCAGAGGTCGAAGTTTGAGTAGTAGGTGTAAGTAATTAGGTTAGATGATTCAGTTTATCTCCTCAGTGTTTGTTTAAAAGACAATGTCTGCAACGCTACTATAGGATCTGTTGAAACTGGGGCTCCGAGAAGATGCCAGTGTTCCGAATGTTACACTCATTAGACGAGACGTACAGGCAGCCAGCTCACAAGCTCAATACAATCATCAAGCAAAGTAGAGACTCGCTTTAGCAAGTTGACGACTCGCACTAACGTAATCTAGCAGAAATTACGATACCCAAACTCGAGAACTACAAACCAAATGGTGGGTAAAATCAATGTTTGCTCCTTGAACAGCTTGCTTTTACATTGCCACTGAGCAAGAGCAAATGGACTCGGACTAGTGTATGCACTCGTCACATTCAAATTAGGATGAACATCCTGCTGCACAAAGCATGCATTGTTATTGATTATCCGTCTCTGACCTTCAGTCGCTAGCATATACAGCGCTTAACGGTCATTGTGCTAATGTAGAAATACACTTACACGATACACAGTGTTCTTAAAAGCAAATCCTAGCTATGTCAGTTTATTCACTATAAGCGGGTCCGTTAACAAAAGACGTTAGGTAATACTTTACAAAAGAAATCTGTGAGAAGGAAAGAAACAAACACATATAAGATAACGAAGTGACTAGAGTAAATTAAGAAAGACCTTATACACTGACAAACTAATTAACAGCGACATTATATATGCTTGGAGAGAGAGAGAGAGAGAGAGAGAGAGAGAGAGAGAGAGAGAGAGAGAGAGAGAGAACATCAGTGATTAATACACTTGATTACATAAACGTAACAATGACGTATGGGATGTTACTGTAACAATTAAGGCTAGCGGCTATCTCACCAAATTTACTGAATAATGAAATTGAATACCACCAATAAATCATTATCCTCGCTGGGAACATGTGTTCATACGGTCTCGAGCAAATGTTGCAAATGAATCTGTCCATTAGTCTTGGGCGGATGTGAGATGATTAGTGTAGCGAGCCATTTAAATTATGTTAAAATAACCGTTCGGTTACATAGGCTGTGAGATGATTAGTGTAGCGACCCATTTAAATTATGTTAAAATAACCGTTCGGTTACATTCGCTGTGAGATGATTAGTGTAGCGAGCCATTTAAATTATGTTAAAATAACCGTTCGGTTACATTCGCTGTGAGATGATTAGTGTTTCGAGCCATTTAAATTTTGTTAAAATAACCGTTCGGTTACATAGGCTGTGAGATGATTAGTGTAGCGAGCCATTTAAATTATGTTAAAATAACCGTTCAGTTACATTTGCTGTGAGATGATTAGTGTAGCGAGCCATTTAAATTATGTTAAAATAACCGTTCGGTTACATTCGCTGTAAGATGATTAGTGCAGCGAGCCATTTAAATTATGTTAAAATAACCGTTCGGTTACATAGGCTTGATGTGTGCTCAGTGTCTAACAAGGTTCTATGCAAACATTGGTTCTATCCTAAAGTATTAAGATCGGGTATACTACTCGACGAAGACGGCAAATTAGTAAGATATACTCTGTCACATATAAAGACTAAATATCAAATTAAGAGTTATATTTTATGTAAAACTGTTCGCTGGTACGAGTATATTACTAGGGTTTACATAAGTGCTAAACTAGAGTTATTAAGAATGGTCTTGTTACAGGAAGAAAGTGTTTAGTATATTACAATATATTCATTTATTTAAAACTCCAAGGAACTTCGGCACAAAATCTTACCTTCCGGGACATAGATTGCTGATGGTCGACGAATTTCGGCCAGTGAATGACTCCTCCGGTAGGGCTTTTTTTTCTTCTTTCCCTGAGTTGGATCTGTTGGTTCCTCGAGGCTAGAACGGCGAGCCTCTACTGGTTTATCCTCGAAGTTCTCGTTATCTTCGTCCAATTCCAATATTTCTGAATCCGAAAAGTCTAGGAGAGAAGACAAAAGTAGTTGCAAAATGTTCAGCCATGACATGCTATTAAAAATCTATTGATACATTATTGTGCATCTATGAACTATCTTTTTATTTGCATAATAGTATCCATTATCAAATTAAAACTGGAGTGACATGTCAAAATCATATTGACAATATATATGAATAAACAGCTTTTAGTATCCAATATCCTTCATTGTGTAATGAACTTTCAATTTATAAGCCGGATTTATTTTAGGAATTCCACGAAGACTGACTGTATTTACTTTCACGATGACTGGTATTTATAGTTACACACTGTTCGCGATTAGCTTACCAGCCAACAGTTCATCTGTATCGTCATATCTCCCAGAGCTCGCATTAGAACCCTTTCTACTGCCTTTGCTGCTCTTGCTGCTTCCAGAATCCCTCCGAGATGTACTTTCGGACAAAAGGGACGTTCTTCTGCTACATAAACTACTGCCAGATCCCCGTCTTTCATCAGATTGCACTGAAGTTCGTCTACTACTTAAACTGCTTCCTGACCCCCTCCGATCGGTTTCTACGGAGGCAGCAGATGTCCTACGGCTACTCAAACTCTCTGCACTCGCACGACGAAAGTAATCAGAGGCATACGATTGTCGTCTGCTACCATAGTCTACAAAAATCTGAGGGACGATGAACTTGGTTTGCTCCTGGGGTTTGTTGTTAAGTACTGGGCCCATCACCAGGCTTCTCTTGTCTTCGGATTTTTCATGGCGGCGGAACTTAGCTACAATAAAAAAAAGTACCTTAATGACATGATATTTTTTTAAATATAGCATAACATGAAACTGTATCCTTTACATATTGATTCGCTACACAAGTGATCTAGATAGATATTATTGTGATACCATTTGTTCTCGTTTCAGAATAATATATTTATTAGACACAATTTAGAAAACAATGAAATTGTAGTCCTCGAATCAGAAGTTATAAATATCAGGCCTAAAACCAAAAGCAGTTGAACATCAATACCCAAGATGACTTTAAAACAAGTTAAGTTTCAATCGTCAAGAAACAATACCATGTTAAATAATTTGTATGTAGTGTAAAAACCAGACCCATCCGTTAAGCACTCTACTCTTGGGCATTCAAACAGAAGCATTTGAACAAGACTTTAAAATAATATGGAGATATAACCCAAATAATGGACAGAAAAGACATCAGTTGAACAGTTAAACTACTGAATTTCCCATCTCAAGCACTGTGATTGAAAAGAGAGAGTCTGCCTTTTTACATTATACAACGATTAATTTAGGGTTTTAGACGACTAATCACAAGCTGTAATTGCTTCTCAAATTTTTCTTGTATATACATTAGTCCACCACAAATTTTGCACTTGCTAAAACACCGGCCACTAATTCTTTGTACAAATCGTGTTATCTCCTGCATAAGTTCATTGGTCATATGACGTCATTAATATGACATTGCTTTACAACCTTTACATTGTTTGCATTGTAAATGTAATGTTAGATATCTACAAATAAGCATGAGACGTTTGCAACAATTGAAATAATTTCTGACAATATCAAATATTCAATGTACCCATTATCCTATCCTATTGTAACACTAAGATGCTTTTCGAAATGCCATGCTTTCCGACCATGACGTTTTTGAACCAGTTTTTGCTTTGTCATCATTTGTTACTTTTGCTTTGTAGGAAGGTATATGTCATTCCTAATGATCACATCACACATGTAACCAAATCAACTCAAGTATCTTTTTCACAATTGTTAGAACACCATCGTATCGCCAGTGTCTTACTGGATGGTGTTGCCCACTTGTTCCGTTTAGTTTGTGGTTGATCTATCTTATACCTATATTTAGTATGATGTTTCAAGAAGCCTTTCTCTTCGTTCAGTGTCTTACGATAAAGGCCACGTTTAATATCATTACTAAAACAGTGGTAGTAATGGTGCCCTTTGAAGTCTGATATTTTCATGCTTTTTTCTTTCTTCGTTCTTTATAGTCTAGAGGAACAGCTACCACCGGGGCTATTTTGGATCTTAATTCTACTGTGGAACCCTTTTTTATTTGTAATAGACGTCAACACCATTAACAACAACAAAAAGCAAAAACACACACAGATTTGTATGCAGTTTTGCTTTAATGCTTATTGAGATTGAATTCAAAAACTTATGTACGATATTAAAATTTACATTTTCTAGGAAATCACTGTTAAAAACAATGATATGCATACAACAAGGAAGGCAACACATTTGCGTTGTAGACCTTAATATTTCCTTGTAGACTAATGCTTTTTCGATCCGATACATTTGTGAGTAGGCTGTCAGATGTGGACTGCACGTTGCAAAGGCTTACCTGGAGCAGATTTGTAAAATAACTCTTCGTGATACGGAGTGTAGCCCAAACGTTTCAGACGCTGATTATAAATGGTCCATAGAGTGTTGCATGTCAGACGTAGACTTTTCAGTCAGTGAACAGTTGTCAGCAAATTGGGAGATCATGTAGAGCCACTTTCTGTAGTTTAATTTTCACTAATAGTCGCATGATATTAAAGAGCTTGCCGTCAGCAAGATATATGATCATCTTAATGCCATAGTTATACTTTAGTCAGATCGACGAATGCCTTGCACAAGATGTAGTTCCATTCCAGACATCGTTCCTGCATTTTTCTGTTCCTGAAGTAACATTCACTCTTAATCAGCAGATTGTGAACGATGTTATGCCCAAATATATTGAGCAAAAGTTGGGCGAGGATGTTTAGGCTATTGTCAGTAAGGAGATAGTTTAATAGTTGTCGCATGTATACGGATGCATACTTGTACTCCTGCAATATAGTTCCCTGAGTCAAATTAATTAACTGGATGAGTTCAGTCCTTATGTGCGTGACGCTATGGTATTATTGACTTCTGCTGGAATAATATCTGCTCCAGGTGCTTTGCCATTTGACAGCAGATCAAGAGCTTTCACAGTTGCCGTCAACGTTGAAATATCAGCAAGTATCAGCAAGTGACAAGTTGATTACCTCTTGGGTAAGTCAATCAGAACTCTCTTTAATTGATCGATGAAATGATTTAGGATTGAAATTGCAGTCTTCTGCCCATCTTTTACGTATCTTTGATTTGTCCGTCAGCAGCGTGGCGCAATCACAACACCCATTATTGACAATGATTCGGACAACATGTACAGCATATACAGTAGAACATACATAAAGATGATATATTTTTCTTTCAGATATATATTATTGATTATATACTATGAATTAATGAGGATTATAAATATTCGTAGAATTTAAGCCATTTGGATCTACAGTATCTTAACGCTGAATCCAACATGTTTCCGTTAATAGACATTCCATTTCAGAATTAATATCAATAGGCATACATGAAAAATCTTGTATCAAATGTTAGCTTGGCAAGATTTGTCAACATAACTTGAACATGATTGCTCGATATCAGTATGTATACATGCGTTAAGATACTCATTGCTGAGTCTCCACATATTTTACAATTTATCAGATAAACATCAAATGAATAAGCACATTGCGTTCCATTACGCACCTTTAAGGTTTCGTTGGTATTACTGAAATAAGCGTTTCCATCAATAAAAGAACATTCCAAAACTAAATTTTTTTGATACGTTTTGTAGATTAACCATTTATATATGGTGTTGTTCTTGCATTTATTACAAACAAAATCATCTTTAAAATCCTTGTTTCGTTTGTAAGCAGGTGAAGGATTTCTTTGTGATGTGATTCGAACTGAGTATATAATAAGATACAGACGATATATGTATTTGTTGAGAATTCAACATAGATTAGTTAGGTTAGGGTTATGTTCAATAACGATATGAATTTTATTTTCATCTTCATTTACATTTCTTAAATCAATCCATGAAATAACATACACATTTTTAGAAAGAAGCATATATAATATCAATTGCATACATTTTTAAATAAAAATATGGACTGAAAATTCGGTCTGTTCAAGCCTATACAGATCATTATCTGAAAAAATCCATCCTCGCTTGACTCTTCAGGCTTTCTGTTCACGCAAAATTATCGATGACTCAAAGAATATACATTATAAGTAGCACCTGAATTGAATTGTCTAGCTCACATAATATACCCACAAAACATCATATTTTAATTTTTCAAATAAATATCATATTTCACACCCCCTTAGTTATAATAATAACAATGAACATAGGTGTCTGAATTTTATCTGTATGTGTTCTAGTTTAGCCCCAACATGAAATTAACTTTATAAGTTTCTGGCGAAAACAAAATTTCATACAGTTGAACTAACACAGTCTGTAAATATTTTCTAGATAACTATATGTTGTCGATTGGTCTAAGACGCTCGCATATAAAGATCACCAAAACCTCATCTCTGTCAGCGTGCGCAAGCTTGCTAATAACTTCCCTTGGGACTGTAGTTTTTCAAGCTATTTGTCTGGGTTAAATCTTCACTAAATATTCTGGCCGCCATAAATGGTCTATCATGTACTGAAAAATGGCATTAGGACTAAACCAATAACAACAATTATTCATTGTCTTGTTCTCAATAATGGATGCATTAAAATAGACATAATGAACAAATTTTTGCACAAAAATCTTAAGTTGTATTTTGAGACCCATGCCAATCTGAAAAATGTTATGATATATATCTTCTATTAGTGGGTTAGTAGTATCGTGTTTCGTTTAGGCTGTCCATTTATATGGCCATACATATACTAAGTAGACAGAATAATGTTACTAAATTATTTTTTTCGTGTAATGTTTAACGGGTATTTGTCAGTATTGTTCATTTTATTATATTATTAACGCCCAACAATAACATCTCCGTCAAGTATATTGTGAGTGATAAAATGTTGGTATTCGTTAACAACCAGGGCAGTACATCAATGCGGGTTCAAATGACAATGATATTGGGGTTCACTATCGGATAATGTCAATTCATTCTTAATTATGACTGTCTGATTGAGAAGTCGGTCCTGTATTGACGGAGACAAGGTGATGAGTCAAAATTGATAATAATATACACCGAAGTGGACACTGTACACATAAACTTTTTATATACTGGTTGAAATACATCACGGATATTCTTGCGTTTTGCTTAGCCTAGTGAGCGATAAATTCAACGATGAATAATTGTAATAAATTAATGCGACTTTCCTACTATTGTGGCTTTGGATTCCTTGACTCCATAACGCAGTTCGAGAGAGCTTAAGAAAGAGAAGTCATACCTGTCTTGGCAGTCGGGATGCATTATCTTAGATTGTCTTAGGTATTGACGGATTAGAGTGTGGTAAATGCAAAAAAAAAATAACTAGTAAAATGTTATTAAATGAATATGGAATATCATAAAACGTGTCCTCGGGTGATAATATCAGGCCAGAGAAGAAACTATTATTACTGTGATGCTGAAAAAGTTACATAGTTTATTTTGTCCCTCAGCCATATTGCTTGAATATATATATTTTTATTTTTTGTCGATTTGTTATACATAGATTTAAATAACAAAAGTTAAAAATATATCCAAGTTGTAATATGAAGACAAATAAAATAGAACACGAAAAAATATGTGCAGATTATAAACCGAATATCTGATTCATACTTAATTTATTTGGATATTTTGCTGTCAAGAGAATATTTGAAGGAATATTTTAGGTGGAGGAGTTATCTAAGACAAATAATTTTATAATTTAAGATTCAAAAACTTCTAAGACTGAAATAATGAACGTTCAATCTACATGCTTGTAATATACAAATGGCATAATGAAACTATTAGGAGTAAAAATCGTTCCAGCTTAACTTGGTTGGTCCGCAATTTAAGAATCACCTTTAAATAAAAGCAAACAATATTTTTTGAAGGGTAAATATTGGGAAATCCTGTATCATTTCATCCTGCAACTTTAAAGTTCTCAAGATACATTCCACTACTATTGCAAAAGTTTATACATTATTATAATTTTTATTTTTTTCTACAAATATCTTCAGAAATGTGCAAGAATTTAATGAAAAAATTTCGTAATGAACATTTTAGTTAATATTTAAGAAATTTATGTTCTGTGAGTTAGCAGTTTAGTATTTTTTTGAGTTCAAAAGAACTTAAATACTTGATAATGTAAAACGTTCAGCACAAGATATGCTATATATGGCGGCCAGTATTAATGTGGCGGAAGAACCGGGGAAAACCCAGGAATGAACCACCGACCCACGAGAAGCTACTGGCAAGCTTTCTCACATAACCATATTGGCCGAATTTGAGACTCGAACCCACGCAGACAGAGGTGAGATAGCAGTGATCAGTAACGGAGAGCGCTTTACACCACTCGGCCAATCGGGGCCCCTGATGTGGATAGACTGTTGGCTCTAATGACACGGCCATACCATTTCAGCATTCTCTTTTTGACATTGGTGAGGAGGTGTTACGCACTTCTTCATTTGTGATGTGGTCCATGTAAAAGATGCCAAGCCTAGTTATGTAGCATCACTTTTCAAGTGCCGGAACTCTTTGTTGTACTTCTGCTGTCAGGGTCCAGGACTCAAATGAATACAAAACGATCGAGATGGCTAGTGCTCTCAATAGTCTGTTTTCAGTTTTCAGAGAGATATTCTTGTCTCTTGCAGATTGGTCTTAGCTTTGACATAGCTGCCGTTGTTTGTGCTGCTCGTGACAAAAGTTCTGCTCTTGCTTCCTCTTCGGTGATTATGGAACCAAGATATTTTAACTGGTTCACTGTTTCTAGTTCCTGTCCTCTTCTATAATGAGATTTGTTTGCCACTATTTGTCATTAGCTTTGGTTTCTCAGCGCTTATCTCCATGTTAAATCTGGAAGATGGTTCATCCAGGTTCTTCACTAAGGTGGCAATCTCGTCCTCACTGTCTGTCAGCCCATCAATGTCGTCTGCAAAGTGGAGGTAGGTGATTTTACTCCCTCCAGTGCTGACTGTCTCATAGTGGTTGCCCATTGCTTCGCTGATGATGCGCTCTACGCAGACGTTGAAAAGCGTGGGTTTCAGGAGACAACCTTGACGTACCACAACTGTTGTCTTTAACCAGTCCCCCACATTACCTTGAACGAATATTGCACTGGTAGCCTAGACGCACAGCTGCTTGATGATATTGGTCTACTTTTGTTCCATGTTGTACTTGTTTAGTGTGGCCCACAATGCCTCATGCCACACTCAGTCAAAAGTCTGTTTGAAATCTATGAACACATGATAGATGGTTTGTTGTTGTTGTGAGTACTTTTCACAGAACCCTGAGATTGAATATTTGTTATGTTGTGCTTCGTCCACTATGGAACCCTGCCTGTTCTTCAGCAGTTATTTCGTCTCCTTGTTTTTTTCCGTCTGTTCAATATGATTTTCAACATCAATTTACTAGCATGGCTGATCAAACCGATAGTTCTGTATATTTTGGCACAGCCAGAGATTGCCTTTGTTTTGGAGGGGGGGGGGTTATAATCAGTGACTAGGTCCACTGTGTTGGCCATTGACCTGTCTGCCAGATCTTGTTGCTTAATTTTGTTAGTAGCTCTATCACTGATTTCCCCCCATTCTTGATAAGTTCAGCTTGGATGTTGTCTACTCCATCAACCTTCATTTTCTCCAGTGCTCTTATTGTTGACTCCACCTCTTCTTTGAGAATGGGGAAATCATCTTTTGTGGATATTTGAACTTCAAGCACCTCGAGGTCTCCTGTGGACGGATGGTTGTAGAGTTCTTTACAATATTCAATCCATCTTTCTGCAATGTCACTCTCTTATGTGAATCATTTTCCATTTTCGTCTTGAATGGTACTGGCTCTTGGTTGATTTTGTTTGTTGAGGTCGTTCACAATTTTGAATGCATTTTTGCTGTTATTCTTTATCAGACTGCTCTCTATGTCTATGCACTTTTGTCCAATCTGATCTTCTTTTGCTATCTTCAAGTTTGTTTCTTCAAGTTTGTTTATTTCTCGGTACTCCATTGCTTCTTACTTTAATAGGGCTCTTTTGGGCATTATACAGATTCAGAATCTCTTGTGTAACCCAGGGATTTCTTCTTTGGGCGATGGAGGCCAATGATGTTTTTGGCAGCTGTTGTAATGACTGCGTTGAAAATGTCTGTCATCACCTTAACATCAAAACATCACAAGCAGTGGAGCACATTGTCATCCAACTGTTGCTTGGAATGACTTGCAGATGTTAGAGTCCTTCAGTTGTTCAAGGTTTAATTTGAGCCAAATTTTCTTTGGCTTCTTAATTCTCTTCAGCCTCACACGGAAGTTTATAATCATGTGGTCGTGATCACTCCCAACATGAGCACCTGGGAATGTTCTTGTTTTTGGTCTATTGATGCCATATCGGTAACGGTTTTGAACCAGTATGTAGTCGATCTGGTTATGATGGGTTCCATTTGGTGCGTGCCATGTCCAGCATCGTGAAACTTTATGTTGGCCCAGGGCGTTTTCTAGTACCAAGTTGTTGTAGCTTGCGAACTAGAGCAGCCGTCTCCCTCTTTTATTGGCAAGCTCATTGCACGAAGGTCCACAATGATATTCTCAGCCTTTTAAAACATCTTTGCCAACTTTGGCATTCCAATTTCCTTCCTTCTTACTTATCATGTTTATTATACCTAGGTGTTTGTTGTAAAACTCCTCTATTTCTTCAGCATCATGATTAGTGGTTGGATCATAGACTTGGATTATTGTGATGTTAAAGGGAGATGCTTTCAGACGAATAGAGATGATTCCGCTAGATATGAGGCGTCATTAAAGCACAGATCCCTTGATGACTTTGTATACAAGAAAGCCTACTCCCTTAATGGACTTGTCCATATTCTTCAAGTGACTGACATAAATTGGAATTCCAACCAATTCCAATCAAGTGATAGATTTGCAATTAACCTTCAAGTTATTTTCAAGTTAACATTATGTCTATTTTGCATTATTTGTTATATGTTTTGATTCATTATATACTATGCATAATAGTAAGTTTTACTTGATCTTTATGTTACAAAGTACTCAATACTATACTCAACAGAGTCATTACCTGACATCTCGCATTATATTAGTGTGATTAGTATTCCACTACAGCGATATCAACACCTTCAGGGCTAGATCTTATTTCACACAGCTGGCATTTAATTAGAAATGTAGGAATTTTGGTAAAATCTTTTTGGACTATTTGGGATTTAAGTCGCATTACTGTAAGTTCTCTTTAATGTTTTGCTTTTTATTCTGGGTAGATAAATTATTTGTTGAATGTTACAAAATGTGTTACTTTTCCCTCTTCTCTATTACTAACTTTAAGGCTATAGAGTCGCAGCGGAAATTGGAAGCTCGTGTACTAAATACTAATGTCCTCAAATATTTTAGAAAACTATGCTTTGTATTTTTAATCCATTTGTGTCCAATTATTTAGGTCCCATGTATTATTTTAGATATCTGAGAGTGATTAGTGAAACTAAGAAGTTTTTATTGTCATCTAAAGTGGATAACTGTATTTCACATGCTATCCAGGAAATGTTAGAATCCTTAAAATATCTAGCTTGTCAGACAATATGATTGCTTTGAGGCGATAATTTCTTTAACGAAGGAATAAATGCAAAATAGTTTTGTTCAATATTTGGTAGAAACGAAATATTGGATAAACGTGCTTTAAGTTTGATTGGCTCCAATTTGCAGATATGGAAATGAAATTAAAATACAAGATTTAATTTTAGAGTTCAGAACGCTAGACCTTCAGAAAGAGAAAAACAAGAAAAATGCAGTTGCAGAAATAGGATAGACAAATGCAATTAAAGAAAGAAGAAAATAGAGGGACAAATACAATAACAGTTGCAAAAAAAGGAGAGAGATAAGATAGGCTGATGCAAATGTTATGTGGAAGACAAGAAAGAAATAAAGAGAAAAGAGAAAAGAAAGAAAGGGAATTTCATTTCAATTTATTTTGAAAGTAAGTCTCACTCAACAGGTAAAAGCAATTTCAGTCTCAAACAAGCAGTACCAAATCTCAAACTAGCACAACATTTAGGAATCAAATTTGTGATATGATGTGATGAGAAATCTTTATATCCTCCTATCTTTATCTATTTCAAGAAGAAAGGGCACGTTATTTATCATTGCTACAAAGTGACGAAAATAAAAGAATCAAGTCAGGGCAACTCCAAATACTTTTATTTCTAAAGATATTCATCTTTTGGTAGACAATGAAAAAATGTTTAATAATTGCAGCTATTTTATAGCAACTCATAAAGTAGCTCCATTCTAAACTATAAAATAAACTTTGTTTAGTGTTTGCCTACCTTGCCTACATTTTTATTCTCTTTCTGAAGCTCTAGCGTTGATCGTACTAGATTGCTCCATAGATTAATATTGTACAGCTCTTAAAATATTGTAAACAATATTATATTGCTAACTGATGTATGAATGCATCCAGATACAAAAAGGAAGTATCTATTTTTAGTTCCAATGTATTATATTATAGAGTGACTTTCCAATTGTGTTCACATATAGCCGCATCATTAAGTACAGTAATTATTCAGAAGCATATAACCTGACAGTTACAAGATGTAGATTGTGTAAAGGCAATATTGACTTTCTAATTACCATATCAATTGTTACTGAACTGTGTCAAGGGAAGATGAAGTATAAATCTCCCATATACAAAACCTGTTAAAAATCTTTGTCCGACTTCATCTAGTTGTCTCCACAAGATTTTACACGCTATACAGAGCCTTTCGTATCAATTGTCGTTAATTTACAGCGTTAACAAATTGGTTATAGGCGAGTGTGGATGCATGAAACAATTAAATAAAATTAAAATCTAATTACTGCCAATAAGAACAGTTATATGTATTTTATGACGAATAGCTGAATATGGCACTTTCAAGTGTAGACCAGACATTATCAGTCAACCAGCATAACAGGGAAACGATTTTCTTTTCATTTGTACATTCGTCCATAATGAATACTTTTGTATCACTTATGAAGGGTAAATATTTTTAAAGAACAACAAAGATGCAATTATAAATGTTATAATTTCACTCATTAATTTCTTCAATACATTTACTGCTCTTATATCCGTATATAAATTCAGAACTGATCTATACATCAGCCACTTTGTCTGCGTTAGATAAGCTGTCGTCTGTTATTGTTTTATGTCGTCAATCTCTTTGCTGCTGTTACTTTTTACAAATCTGAAAAGTGAAAAGTTTAGAGAGAGACACATTTTGACCATCTAGAACCTTGGTTGGTAGCAGTGTCTCCATTCGGGCCCACAATGTAAATCTAAGGGCTAATGTTCATTGCCAGTTGTCCCCCATTCGCACCCAACAATTGAAAACCCATATAATTATTGTGCTGTGTTGCTAGGATACGTGGAATAGCACTACTAGAGAAAATAAATGATTTTAGGCAAATATAATGTATATATGGACGTCGGTATACTGGAGTGTGTGGGTAAGTTGGCAATTGTCCCATGCAATAAACAAAATCCATTGTGTTGGCGTTGACACCCTCATTACTAATTTACTACTAGACCCTTCCCTCCATCCCCCAAAAGACAAAACATTTCGAATCAATACTGTGATATCCTATATCGTTTACTGGTTAATCGGACAATTGGAGCGATAAAAGAAAAAGCAACAAATCACTATACTTTGACACAATACATGTATCAAATATATGTTGTTGTTGTTGTTGTAGGGTTTAACGCCATTTTTCAGCACATGATAGGCTATACGTGGCGGCCAGTATTAATGGTGGAGGAAGAATCCGGGAAAATCCCCGGAAAGAACCACCGAGACACTAAACGCTACATCCGAGCTTTCACACGTATATCTGTAAAAAGAATGTAAATGGTCTTTCGACATGAGTCAACTTGAATTGTATAATTATTTTATATTCTGTTTAACCTTTATGGTGATGCGAATAAATATTAATAAAATAAGACATTATGTCAAGACGAATATGTTCAAAACCTAATGAAAAGTGAAGTCCTACTAAAAGGTCAATTTGTTTTAGGGCATTTCCAATTCCCTTTATAAAAGTCTTAAATATTTTGTTGGCAGGTGGTATGTCTTGTATTTAATAAAGGGTACAGAGATTGGTACTCAAATACAGTTCTTGCTGTTGTCATCAGTTGAGCGAAGTGAAAAGAAATTAAATAATCATTTCCTGGCATATATATTTTTTTCTAAAATCCTTCTGTATCCGTAAATAAATCAGAATATTTTCAACTCTTGAAAGAATGGTGAGAGTAAGTACACAAAATATCTCTTTATTTGAGACACTAAGCTGCCTTTATTACAGATGCTAACCTGCCGTGGGATATAATGTTTGGACAGAAATAGGATACCCTAAGATATTTATATGACCTTAAAACCGTAATAATGAAAGAAATCAACAATGACAGTGTCACATTCATAATAGGATAGGAATTTCATGGCCTTAAGAAAAATGTCAGAACACCAGAGAGAATGTTTAGATGAAGAGATTATGAGGATTTGATTGACATAATCTTTTTAATATTGTTAATCATCCACTAGAGTATTATATAATATCACTCACATAGGGAATTACTATTAAAGAGCAACCATTAGAAGATATTTGATAAAGAGAACTAACATTAACGAAAACTAAAATGATATTACTGCCTGCATATGTTCCACTTCTCTTATAATGTGCTATTGAATTTGCTTCCACTTAATTGCACAAAAGCAATATTTCATATATCGATGATATTGGGTTATTGTGTCATCATATACATTCGTTCTAGATGTTAACCAGTTATAGTATCATCAAATAACGTTCTATTTGATGTAATATTGTATCGATTGGCTTATTGTTGTTAAGGAAAAAATTGTAACATTTTCCCGCAAAGGTATATTTTCGGAGAGTAGTGGCAAATCCGTCACGCTGATAAGATATTTCGTTACAATACATTTCCTATTCACTTCCGGTGTTTTGAATTTGAACAAAAATATATGGAATACGCAGATGACAACAACGCAACCAATCAATAAGTGGATGATATCAGTAATTCAGAACTTTTATTTCCATAATCCACACAAAGTAAAGGACAATACATTCACATTGATAAACATTTTAAACATCTAAAAAGGAAACCTTCCAGTACTAAGATGAATGCAAGCTGGGGGTTTTACTCTGCACAAACATCGACCGAGACGTAATAAAGTATTATTATTATTATTATTATTATTATTATTATTATTATTATTATTATTATTATTTTACCTATTTAGGCTTTATTAAACAGTAACAGAGAAAAAGTGAAATCAACAAGCTTTGTAACAATCCCCTGAACAAACAATGTAAAAATTAAAAACATAAAGAACTCACTGTTTTAAGAATTAAATCCAAAAATAATCCACGAATTAACTTTTGAAAGTAAAACTCAAATCATTTCAAATAAATTTCTGACTATTATCAAATCCCTAACAATAAGGCAACCAATCAATAAGTAGATGATGTCAGGAATTCAGAACTTTTATTTCCAACATCTGCACAAAGAAAAGGACCATACATTTACATTGATACATTTTTGTTAAACATCTAGAAAGGAAACCTTCCAGTACTAAGATGGCAGTACTAAGATGAGTGCAAGCTGGATGTTTACTCTGAACATATTACAAACATGGACCGAGACATAATAAATTATTATTATTATTATTATTATTATTATTATTATTATGTTACGTGTTTAGACTATATTAATCTATAACACAGAAAAAGTGAATCAACAAGCTTTGTAAAATTTAACAAATAATTTAATTCTCTTGAAAAAAACAAAGTAAATATTGAAACTGGTTTTAAGAATCAAATTCAAAAATAATCCACGATTTAATTTTACAAACCAGCGATGATAACAGACAGAAAGTGAAACGCAAAACAGCTCTAACAACTTTCTGAAAATTTTCAGATCCCTAATACACAAATATGTTGCCTTGTTTAATATTTATGCCATTTAATTTAAATTGAGTTAGAAATGTAGATTTTGAGTAATTAGACAGTGTTCTCTTTATCTTTGATTTAAGTCATCGATTAATTTTTTCTGTCTGTTATCATTGAACTCGTTGGTTTGTATATGATTCTCCAAAGACCTAATCATTTATTATTAGGTCCTCATATAATAGATTCATATAATTACATGTCGTATTTCGCCTTTATCCCTTTATTTATGGTAACACATTTGTTAACTTCATAAAAGCCATAAACTCTTTTCAATGTTTCTGATTATTTTATTCTGATCTTTAACCAATTTATTATAATGTTTCTTATTGATATAGTGGAAAAATTATATTTATTCCTAATCCGATATTAAAGTAAATATCCCTTCTTGGTTCACAGGTCTAAAATAGATGTTAACAGATTTCAATTGCATTTTTTTGTTAATATCGGAATGGCTAGATCTTTAATACGGTTGTTATTCAAGTTTAAGGAATTGTTGAGTGATTGTCTAGCAAATCATTCGTCGCATCTTTCTCCATTTGATTTTTTGTTCCATCCAGCATCGCAAATTTTATCCTATCTGTAACTTTATACATTTTCAGGTAAATGCAATAAAAATATAGCTAAATATTCCCGTTTATCTCATACGGAGATGTTGAAACAATTTCGATACTTTTAACTACATTTAATGACACTCACATGCAATTTTCTGACTTACAGATAGGATACAATTCGCGATAATTTGTTAAAAGACTTTCGTTGAGGTTTATTTTGTTGCCGTTTTCTATTCTTGTTCGCTATTCAAGATTTGATTTTCTATCTTAAAAGCTTTCTTATTTATCTGTCTTTGTTTTATTCAGTAAATATTTTTTTCCATTTCCTCATGATTTATTCCATTACAGCTTATTCCTTTATTTAACACATCTTCAGTACTCTTCGGTGAACTTAAAACAGCTATGAATATCTTATCACTGCATGCATTTATCTCTTTAAAATGGTATCTAGTAAAGTTGTACCACATTATCTAAACGTCAAAGAGATTATAAATCCTTTAACCATTCTTGATTGATTCAGGTAACTCTGTGAGGATGTTTAATCTTGTGTAAAATTACTTTTCAGGTGATTTATAAACCTTATAATCTTAACGTAATTACTAACAAGTTGTTGAACTGTATTTTCAACGCTTATATCTTCTATTTTGTGTTGAATCTTTGTTGGCTGCTTGAAAGTAATGTATGTTAAAATTATCAAGCTAGCTCATTGATAAAGTTAGGCAATGCAAACTTTAATATTCAAGCCATGTAGGATATTTTAATTCTTTTTGTTGACATATAATCTGTTTTCAGCTCTGTAAGTAATTAAATTTTCATTACGTATTAAAGATACCAATTTTTAAGTATTATTTCATCTGACAAATTCATTTGCATCTCAGCTGATCTTACAGTAACACGCATTGTTATATTTTCTTGATTTCTTTAAGATTATTTTTATCCATCTCCTTGTTTATCAAGCTTTTACCGATTAATTCCTTACATGCACCATTTTCTATGCGAAATTGTATATCCTGCTTGTATTTATAATCGCATTGTTTTCTTTTCTCTGTCGCCAGTAGGTTCACATGTATCTTTGTTCCGGTAACAACTCATTTCTTTTTTAATTTTAATTATTATTAATACAAATATATAGTGTAACATTACAGAAGTTGGTGGAAAGGAATTTTTTGATAAAATAATAATAATAAGGTTTCATGTTTTCACGTCTATAAACACTGATAAAATATTATAGCTTATTATGTTCCTAATTCCTATGGAAATGCAAGTGTTGATTAACGTTGACCTTTGGTATATCTTTGTCCTGATTAACTTTTATTTTTCGAGAGACAAATAAATAGAAAAAACACGGCTTTTCGACTCGAAAATGAAATCAGAATCGTCAGAATCTGTACACAATCGACACAAAACATTCTGCTTTCTGGACAACGTTAACCACTGCAAGTGTTAGGGTGCAAATATGTGCAGATTAATGCGTATCTTGATTATTGTGAAAGAATTCTCGTATGATAGGGATGTTCCCCTTTGTTGTTCTGCAATGGAAAATACGATCATATATACGTATGAGTATGTAAATGTCATTTATTTAAGTGCTAAAATTTTAATAGAAAATACAAAACAGATAGCCAATATTCAATTTGATAAATTGTTGCAGGTTGTCATGTGTGATTTTCTACCTTTCTTTACATTTTGATCGAAGAAAACTAGCGAACCGATACATCATTTTGTATTGTCCAATTGTTTGTACTTTCTTGTGTAATACTGATTGTTTCATCCTACATTGTTTTTCAAAAAAGAGACTGATTGATTTCTGCATTTAAAAACAGACGTTATGCATTATTGATCATATAATGCAAAAACAAAACGATCACACACTCCCTATTTCATGCCCTTATTTCAATTCATGTTATACAAATTTGATATAAGGCATACAACTAGAAAATATGTTGTATTATTCGGCGACAAAACTAGTACTTAATATGTATAAGAAATTCTCACACAATTTGTTTTCCTAAATATCACCAGTTCTGACTGACCATCATCTCTTCCGGTTCACGGACCCTTGTTAAGACTGATTAATACTTCTTCGAATGTTCTGATAACTAGAAATTTCTTATATCACTAGTTCAGACTGACCATCACCTTTTCTGTCTCACTAACATTTATTTTGACTGACCAATACCTACTCTGACTGATCGATACCAATTTTTACTGACAAGATCTAATCCGAATAAAAGTGTCCATTTTATATGTATCATATGATGTCGTATAATAACAGATAAAATGGAATCCAGATGCAGTAGCTTTGTTTACAGTTGTCAGTTAATAATTATAGTTCCATGTATACACACTACATTACTGAATAGAAATACTGTAGGTTTTTGTATAATGCTGATTGTTAAATTGCTTGCTTAGTGACTGAGTTCTCATAAACCTCGAGTACCTACCTTTATCGCCTGGTACATCCAGTGTTTGAATGATTGCAGGCCGTGTGGAATTTGACTCGGGTGTATGAGAGCTATGTTATAGCTGTCTTCACTCCCAAAATGTGTTCGATTTTTACTTGGAAAGGGTTTTATGCAAGTTATATGACTATATTATGGCTCTAACAGTACATTAATCTCGATAATACTTATGTAATTTATTAAGTTTTTAATATTGGTATATGCATATAATTTGTATTCTGCACGAAATCACACGGTATAATTGAATCACCTTCTTTCAAACAGTGGTACATCGATAATTCCCAGCAGAGAAAGTGTTTGCGGACTATAAAAAGCTATTGAGATTCTCTGCAGCGTGTAAGGAGTTGAGAAGAGCGAACATCTTGTTACATAAAGCGACACATCATCTTTATCTCTTTTCTCAAAAACACGAGTAGGTACATTCCATAAATAAATTTAACTGACTTATGTTTATATGAAGTCTAAGTTCAGCCTTTGATAAAATGCTCGTCGTCCCCGTTACTGCTATTGTTTATGTTGATGATGTGGTTCTTAGTTTGAACTTGTTTTTGGACATCGCTACATATTCAATTCTCATGAGGGAAGGGATAGAGTCATCTGACATCGGAAATATCGATATGCTTCATAGTTTCCCAAATCCATTTTAAATCACCTTATATTCACACACTGACGCAAAGCAAATATTAAATCCCCGTCCATCCCCATAACGACTAATTTTCTGAATATATGGTTATTAAGTAAACGTCTGATTTCAACTATCCCTAAGGGCCTTTCAGGAGACCTTACCTAAATATGGATGTTTACCTAACAGTTAGTATTATATGGTTATTGTTTCAACAAGCGCATAATGAATTATGTAAATTAAAATTTCCTGTCCACATTGACCGGGTGCCTTTTTCAAACCTTGACTAAACATCTTTATCCAATATACTCTAGAGTTTTCCACAGCTGAAATAAAGTAATTACCATCACAGTCTAGAACATCTAGCTGGCTTTAATGTCAAATGTATCGGGTTTCAGTTTGCAAACTGTAATTGTCGATAAACTAATGACTCGTCTGCTAGTTCTTTAATTTCTAGCAATGTGCAAGTGTGATTCAGTAGGCTTATTAGTGACTCAAACAACTGTCTAGACATAATCTATAATCCATATTGTTAAATATTTTCATATTGAATGTCTTCCATAACTATAAGAAACAGTTTACAAAAGAGAAGCAATGTTGACGTAATATATTGAAGAAAAAATCTTGCAATTTATGGAGGTTCATTTATTGACAGATATCTTTTTGTCGCTAGCAGTGAAGTGGATATAAGTCTGAGACGTTATAAGTTACAATTTCACTAAGGACTATGTGCTTTCTTACTGTATCCTTTGTTTTTAGAATGGAAATTTAAATGGGGACATATAACGATTTTGTAACTTTATGAAATGATCAATATGTGACGTAAATTTGTTCCTCTTTCGAAACCATTTGAGTCAATGAATTTTCAAACTAATGTAAATTTTAAAAAATATAACGTACATTAAAAACCATGTATTTTGGTGTTATATTAAAAATGAAAGAATATCAATTAATTTATTGAAGAAACTTGCAACGTAGGTATTCATAACAAAACTTGTACGATTTATCGCTGTTTTCTTACGGGATATGCAAAACAATAGTGACTCAGTGTATTGTATTTGGTTGTATGTATCATTAACACTAGCAAGATTACGTTGGACCCTAAATGACACTTACACTGTGTCTGCCGCTATGATTCATCAATGCATATCTAAACGCAAAAGATCATGCACTGAAGTTATTATATTGAAGTTTTAGTCAACAGCATGCAAGTGTAAGACGGATTCAGACGCTAGACCTGTTATCAAGATTTCAGAAACGTTATATTATTTCATTGGGGAAATTAATTGCAATATGCATCAACTAAAAGAGAGAGAGAGAGAGAGAGAGAGAGAGAGAGAGAGACAGAGACAGACAGACAGAGACAGACAGACAGAGCCAAATATAGGGACAGTGACAGATAGAAATTGAGTTTAGCGTTCGAAGTAATCATCAATTACGGTTGTTACGAGATGTCTTGCAATCAACTAATGTTCATGACTTTATAAATATTTATATACACAATATAATTTAGTTTGAGTGATTGCGGAATCAAAACCTTTTTAGTGGTACGATGCTATGGTTTTAAACTAAGTAACATAGAATAGCTTATCCCAGCATGTTTTGTAAAATTAAATATGTAATTTTTTTCCCTATAACCAAAGCAAGAATTAAAAAAGAACTTCGATCATTGTGAACTAAATTCCAAAGCAGTCCTAAACGTTGCATGACAGGTTCAACAAATTCCGATACTGAATATGTTTATGTGCCTGTTCTTTAGAACTTGGGATGTGCCAATGGCCTGGAATGTAGAGACTTCTTTAGATGTATGACTAATAATATAATTAAAAATGTCCTTATCCAAATTTAATATAATTCTAAATTAATGTCTTATCACAAAATATTAATGCAAATTTTATAATTCCAGCGAATACTAATCTGAATAAATCAATCCGCCCATATTAAAAGCCAACCACAACAATAAGATATTCTACTTCAGGCTTTAAGGCAAGAATGACAAATCCAAATTAAACAAGGTTTAATACGCCTATACTTGACCTATTTTAAAATTACCTTTTTCTGGAAATACCCTGTCAAAAAATTGAGAAATTTCATTCTGTAAACTTCTAAGGTCAGAATCAAGACTTTATCTTGTACTCAAACATGTTTCCGATTAATAATGATATATTTAATCCACAAGCACGGAAAAAATGTTTGCTATATATAAAGCTGTTTAGAAAATAATTGTTTACGATCATTTGCATTGTTAGAGACACTAAGCTGCCTTTATTACAGAAGCTAACCTGCCGTGGCATATCATTTTTGGACAAAAATAGGATCCCTTAAGATACTTATATGACATGAAAACCTTAATAATGAACGACATCGACAAAGACAGTGTCACATTCATAATAGGATAGAAAATTTCATGGCCTTAAGAAAAATGTCAGAAAACCAGAGAGAATGTTTAGATGAAGAGATTATGAGGATTTGATTGACATAATCTTTTTCAATATTGTTAATCATTCACTAGAGTATTATATAACATCACTCACATAGGGAATTACTATTAAAGAGCAACCATTGGAAGATATTTGATAAAGAGAGCGAACAGTAGCAGCATTCAAATTGATATTACAGCCTGAATATGATCCATTTTTCATATAATGTGCTATTGAACTGTCTTCCACTTAATTACACGGAAGCAATATCGATGGTATTGGATTATTATGTCATCATATATATTTGTTCTAGATGTTAGCCAGTTATATTATCATCAAATAACTTTCTATTTGATGTAATATTGTATCGCTTGGCTTATTTTTGTTCAGAAAAAATTGTAACATTTCCCCGCAAAGGTATATTTTCGGAGAGCAGTAGCAAATCGTTACGCCGATAAGATATTTCGTTGCAGTACAGTTCCTATTCACTTCCGGTGTTTTGAATTTGAACAAAAATATATGGATTACGCAGAGAACAAAAAGGCAACCAATCAATAAGTGAATGATATCAGTAATTCGGAACTTTTATTTCCAATAGCTACACAAAGTAAAGGAAAATACATTCACATTGCTAACCATTTTAAATATCTGAAAAGGAAACCTTACGGTACTAGAATGAGTGCAAGAAGAGGGTTTACTCCGGACATAATAGAACTATCGACCGTGACATATTAAAGTATTATTATTATTATTATGTTTGATATGACTATTCTTGTTTTTATTATTATTATTATTATTATTATTATTATTATTATTATTATTATTATTCTGTTACGTGTTTAGGTTATGCTATACAGTAACACAGAAGAAATGAAAACAACAAGCACTGTAAAATGTAACGATAGTATTTTCCATGCAAAAACAATGTAAAAACGAATAATAAGGAATTCCCGGTTTTAACAAACAAATTCAAAAAATAATCCAAATATAATCCACGAATTAATTTTCAAAGTCATCGTAATGAAGTGTTCTACTAAATTCATCTTTGAGTCCTGATGAAAATCAAAGATGGAAAGCGATGACAAATGTTGTATCCTGCACGTTGCTGTATCTACTGTTCCCTGTAGAAACACAAAATATAAAATTCTGGTGTTGCAAATTTTAAGAAATGTCACTGTCCAAGAATTATGTATGAGCATTCAAACATTTCCAGGAAAAGACTAAAACTTTTAGAATTTAAATAATTTGAATAAAAGCTATAACTCCCAACTGACACAACATACACTTTCCAGTGTAAACCAAAAGCCCCAACTGACGAAATATGACTATAAACATAGGTTATACAGTAGTTTGAAATGCAAAACAGACTCCCGGATAAGGGCCAACTCAACAGATCTCTCGAGAAATAGTTACGTCTAAAAGTACTTAGTCCCAGTAAGACCTTGACAAAAACCAATCGTTTTACTCTAAGAATAAGATAAAAATCAAAAGTTGTTTACTTCACCAAAGTTATTTACAAGTTTAGGGTCACGTATCCAATACAGCTTCGATCTTGCTCTTATTATTCTCAAATAAAAATAATAAAACAAGAACTGTTTTACGTGGCTGTTACAATTTTTGAAATAAGGCCACGATCTAGGTCAGCCGTAAGTGTTTACTATGAAACGGTCAGGACAAACAAACTTCTGAAAACTGTCAAATCTCTCATAAACAAAATTAAATTGGTTTGACATATAATGAAATTAAAAATAAAAAAGATTTTGAAACTTACAAACAATTAAATTAATATAAATATAAATTAAATCAGAAATACGTAATACTACTACTACTACTACTACTAATTATTATTATTATTATTATTATCAGCATCGTCATTATTATTATTATTATTATTATTATTATTATTATTATTATTATTATTATTATTATTGAGGCATTTTATGGATATTCTTTGATAATAATTTGGATAACGTTAAAAGTGCCATTCGAGGCAACATATAGATTTAAAAATGTTTGCTATCCCTAGTAGAAGGCGCTGGTTAGGAGAATGTATCGATAGGATATATGTCTCCCAATCGGTAAATCTGTCCGTCTGTATACATATTTGGAAGCATAACTTTAACTTTTTTTAATTTTTTCCCAAGCATCATATGTGCTTCAACCATGGCAAGATGTAGAAGTCTAAAGATTCCGGATCTGCTAGGTTCAATGTCTTGTTCACAGGGACTGAAAATATAACTTTCCTTTCCGCAATATAAATTAAATTTGCTTAGCCTAATTGTCATCAAACTTCATATGCGTACTATACTTTAGCAGAAGCAGCTCCCTATTTGTTCAGATCTTGTCGTGATAAAGGTCAAGGTCATTATAATTATAATATATATTCCTAATTGCGGACAAGGTCATTGGAGCTTATACCGCAGTATTGGGTTTCATATCATAAGCCTACTTTCCTCAAGATTCACAGTTTATATCATGACCAATATATGCATTGAACTCGAGAAAAGGCAACCGACTATTGAGTCCGTTATCGATGATCAAATGTCAAGTGCAAAAGTTTCAAATTCCAAAATTATTTTATTTTTCATTTTAATTAGTTACGGCCAGTTGGGTTTAATCATATGTCAATATGTTGGCCATTTTTCAAAAAGATGGAAGGGGCCCCGAGTGGGAGAGTGGTCTAATGCTTTTTCCATTACTGATCACTGCCATATCACCTCCGTCTGCGTGGGTTAGAGTCTCAGATACTGGACAATGTGGGTATATCAGAAAGCTTGCGAAGAGCTTCTCGTGGTTAGGTGGTTGTTTTTTGGAGGTATTCCCGGGTTCTTCCTCCACAGTAATACTAGCCGTCATGTATAGCCTATTGTGTGCTGGAAAATTGCGTTAAATCCTACAACAACATCAAAATGATGCGCAATTGTTACGTTCCAAAATGGACAAACTTATGATATTTGTCACTCAAAAGGATATATTTGCTATTGTTTATCCTCAGCCATTTACCGACGATTTATATTTTGAAAGATATACATCAGGTTTAATCCAAGATATATTGAAGAATTTGTCTGTAGAGCGATAACATATATTGAAAATATTTTAGAGTGTAGCAGAGAATAAACATTAAGCCTGGTTCAACATTTTTAATTTAGATTGCATGAAGTGGGATATAATTATTTTTACATTTACGTTTTAAATAATGATTAAGAACAGTAGATATCGATGTGAAAGACATTGAAGCGATAACTTAACATAAACGAAGAAAAGAAAAGAAAAAAGATTTGGTCGCCCTTAAGGTGGGTTGTAAAACAAGAGGAAATATATGGGACCATAATTGTTTCATCTCTACGTCTGTTCCTTAGTCTGGACGAAGCTTCAAATATCATGCTATAATGGTAGATGCATTGGAGCGTAACACTTTCCTCATTTAACAAACGCTACGAGTCTCTCACTTTCGTTCCCGATTGTAATTTCGTGGTAAGGAAAACCAATTTTTGTAAACAACGAAAATAGTATGTTAATTAGCTATCAAAACACATTCTTTAATATAGTTTATAATAAAGGCATATTTGATCAGTCGTCGCATATTTCTCCTACGTCTGAACATCTATAGAACGAGGTATATTTAGTGCGCTTTCTTATGAAGTAAATTTAATATTATTCTTATGACGAAAAGAACTATAAATCTGACCACGCCATGTACAAACCGATGCAAAATTTACAGCGAGAATGTGAGAAATAGAATGATGTAGAGGTAGTTATATCACTTGATGGTGTAATTGCGTGTGTGTGTGTGTGTGTGTGTGTGTGTGTGTGTGTGTGTTATTTAGAATGTTAGTGTGGATTTTAAAAATAATTTAGTCATATCGCTACGATGTCTGCAGTGTGGCAGTTTAAAGTGATGTCTAGAATGCCTCAGTTATGTAGCTCCTTGTTCCACACAGTCACATTATCCTGACACCAGACCAACCAGTTCTAACACTGACCTATTAACGCTGAGCACCGAGCGAGGCAGGTGTTAGTACCATTTGTATAAGTCTTATTATGACTCGGTCGGTGTTCGAACCCACGACGTTCCGGATTGGAGACGGACGCTCTAATCACGAGGCCACCAGAGAAGTGATGTAAGTAATTTTGTATCTGACAATTTAAATACCATCACAAGTATGATATTAAAACATTCCCATAGCATCGTGCACGGACGATTCTCAATATAACTGCGATATAACCCTAATACCTTACCAATGACAGTATTTATTTCACCTAATTTTTTTTAAAACGACAATTAAAAGGACTCAGTTCATCTCAGCACAATTAGCCATTCGCATTCTTAACAGAAATAGTCAGAATATTAACATCGATTCTCATCCGTGGCAGTCTCCTTTGGTAATTCAGTGACACTAATAAACAGATTTGATTGCAAAAGATAGAATTCTCATAAATTCACTAGTCAGATTCATCAGCAAAAAATTACCGATCTCTGATAAAACAGTTCTAGTTCCAAATAAAGTTTAAGAAGAGAATTCCTAAACACAAAGCTCAAGCAGTTTCACATCACTATCATCATGGCCAAACAGACGAAACCTCCATACGTAGTTGCCGGTACCCATCAATTCCCTGTGAACCTTTTGTGTCAACAATAATGTCGTTTTGGGGTAATATATATGGCTTTTGAACATTTACTTGTGTGATAAATAAAGGATCTCGCAATAGCTAAGTAAAGGAATAATGTCAATGAGGTAAACGTAAGTAGGATAGAGAGATCATTTAAAAAATGATCCACCATTACATTTCCCACTAGTCATTCATTAATCATACTTTCACTATGAATAAACATATCACTAGATTGCATTTAAACTGTATATTGTAATTTGGGGACATTTTACATTAAAAAATATGTACTCTTTCTCGGCTTCATCTTTCCTTCATGATAGACATATATATGATAATTCAAATGTGAAAACTTAACCCTTGTGTGGATAGCCCAAACGTTCCCATACGTTATTCCTTCTTTAGGTGCAACAGCCCCTTCCCCTTTTTTTCTTTTTTTATGGGATATCAAAAGTTGACAAATATAAAAGCGCCTCGTGCATTTATATATGTGTATATGTATAAAATATTATCCAGTTCACAATAAATGCTTTCACTTGTATGAACTTGGATGTCAATATAATGGTAAGTCTGAGATCGAGATAAACAGAGGGGACGCGCTGGTAAAATGTGACAATTAAGTCACATTCTAACTTTGTTCTGTAAGCAATACTTTTGACAGCTTTTGTAGTAGTAATGTGTGCATTAGCCACTTCTGATTTTATATTTCCCAATTTTCAATTGATGATTATTTATTTAATTTAATTCATTTCCAGAAATGTTCATAAATAGTGTTCTAAATCTTACGGACATTAAATCATTGAACTTAGAAACATTGGCATTAGCCTAAAAATGGTTATTATTGAATACGATGTCTTCAGATATTGCATACAGCTGAATTATTATCATCTCTATTAAACTTTCTATGTAACAAAACAATAATGATCAAAAATGGACGAGTCATATATATTACACTAAAGGCATTAACCACTTGTTTAGATTTTATACCACTTGCAATATTTGTAATACAATCTGTTTTGGGATGAAACTGTTAAACACTGCGCGGAAGTATCTGTTTGAAGATGTGTTTTCTTCCTGCGACATGTTATCTGTATTAAATATATTTCCTTGTTTAATACTTATGCTTCTTAATAAAAAAAATATTACAAATGTAGATTCTGAGTAATTATACAGTGTTCTCAATATCTTTGATTTAAGCAATCGATTGACTTTGTTGTCTGTCATTGAACTCGTTGGTTTGTATATGATTCTCCAAAGACCTAATCATTTATTATTCGGTCCTCATATAATAGATTCATATACATTGTGTAAATATTAAGCCGATTATTACTTCTGGTATTGCCACCTGTCGTAGTTCGCATTTATCCCTCTATTTATGGTAACACAGTTGTTAAATTCATAAGAACCCTAAACTCTTCTCAATGTTTCTGATTATTTTATTCTGATCTTTAACCATTTATTATAATGTTTCTTATTGATATAGTGGAGACATTATATTTATTCCTAATTCGATATTAAAGTAAGTATCTCTTCTTGTTTCACAGGTCTAAAATAGATGTTAACAGATTTCAATTGCATTTTTTGTTTATATAGGATTGGCTAGATCTTTAATACGGTTGTTATTCAAGTTTAAGGGATTGCTGAGTGATTGTCGTACGACTCATCCGTCTCATCTTTCTCCATTTGTTTAAAAGTAGTTATTGTGACATCCTAAATATAATAATGCCATTTATTTAACACAGACTAACAGCTTGTTGGTTTAGCTAACTTACTTTTTGCAAGTACGTTGTTGTAATGCATACAATGCAGTCGCAGCATGAAAATCTTCTAATTTTCTTTCAATATCTGTAATCTAATATTGGATCTGTTTATAACATTTGTTCGTAGTAGTTATTAAGTTATACGTATATTGTTGTGTTTTAGTTTTACATTTTGGTCAATTTTTAAATATTGCAAAAACCAATTATACAACATAATCTCCATGTAGATAATTAATTTTATTTTTGTATTCTCAATTTAGATAGTATATTTTTCTACATTGTTTATCAACAGTATTGAGGCTTTCCTTTCAAGACACGAAACTTATAACAGATAACAATTAAAAGACAAATATATCCAGACATTCCATTTATGTTGGATCGTCCACAGTTTTCTTAATCACTTCGTAACAATGGTTTTAGAATTCCTGTTTTCTATTGACTTCGCCGAAATTTCGTTGAGCGTTATTTTGTTGCACTTTTCTATTTTTGATCGATCATCACCATTTGATTTTCTATATTAAAAGCGTTCTTGTTAACCGCATAGGTTATCTGTCTTTGTTTTATTCAATATATATCATATCCATTTCCTCATGACTTATTCCATTACAGCTTATTTCACTATTTAGCACATTTTCAGAACTTAAAACAGCACTGAAAGCCTTTCAAATTGTATATATTAACGTTGCACCTCAGTAACTAAAAGTCAAAGAGATTATAAATCATGTAACTTCTTGTATAGCGAACGTTTCTTTTCAGTTGCCCTCCAAGTTAACTCTGTGAGGATGTTCATGCTTGTGTAAAGTTACTTTTCAGGTGATTTCTAAACCTTGTAATCTTAACTTAATTACTAACAATGTGTTGGACTTTATTTTTCAATGTTTATATCTTCTTGGTTGTGTTCTATCTTTTGTTGATTGCTTAAAATTAATGTATTTTGAAGTTATCAAGCTCGCTACATTGATAAAATTAGGCGATGCAAACTTTAATGTTCAAGCCAAGTAGAATAGTATTATTTCATCTCACCAATTCTTTGTTAAGTTTTCTTGATTTCTTTAAAATTTATTTATCCAACACCGAGTTTATTACGTTTTTACCGGTTACTTCCTTATACGCATCGTTTTCTATGTGAAATTGTATTTCCTCTTTGTACTTATAATCGCTTTGTTTTCTTTTCTCTGTCGTTAGTAGCTTCGCATGTATCTTTGCTCCGGTAACAAGTCATATCTCTTTAAATATTTATTAATTCTAATAAATAATTTAGTGTAACATTACAGACGTTGATGGAAAGGAATTGATTTATTTATATATAGTTTCATGTTTTCACGTCTTTAAACGCTGATAAAATATTATTGCTTTCTATTTTGCAAATTCCTTTGGAAATGTGAGTGTTTCCTAACATGAACTTGTGATATGTTTGTCTTATTAACTTTTATTTTTTTCGAGAGAAAAAAATGAATTAAAAAAAAATAAAAAGGCTTTTCGACTAAAAAATGACGTCAGATTCGTTAGAATCTGTACATGTATTGTGTCGATCCACGCAAAAGATCCTGCTTTCTGGACAACGTTAACCACTGCAAGTTTGCAAATATGTTGCAGATTAATGCATATCTTGATTATTATGTTAAAAGAAAGCTCGTGTGATAGTGATGGTCCATTTTGTTTTTCTGCAATGGAAAATACGATCTTACATAGGTGTGAATAGGTAATGTCATTTTCTTAAAGTGATGAAATTTGAATAAAAATACAGAACAGATGGCAAATATTCACTTAGATAAATTGTTGCAGTTTGTCATGTGTGATTTCTTATATTTGTTTATATTTTATGATTTCTGATCGAAGAGAACTAGCAAATGAATACATCATTGTGTATTGTCCAATTGTTTGCTTTTTGTGTAATACTGAATGTGTCCTCCTACCTTGTTTTGTTTTCTGCATATAAAAACAGATGTTATGCATTGATCATATACTGCAACAGCACACACACTCACTGTCCCATGCCCTTATTTCAAGTCATGTAAAACAGATTTGCTATAAGGCATACAACTAGACAATATTTTGCATTATTCAGTGACAAAACTAGTACTTAATATGTATAAGAAATTCTCACACAATGTTTCATACAAGTCGCAAATTATTAGGAACCTTCTATGAATACAGAACGGATTTGAATTTAGATTTAAAAAAATCACATGTTTTCCATACTGACATCAGGTCAAATAACAAGAAATGTAACGATTGCATATCTGCACTGTCAAAATATTTGGCAATTACACCAACATTTTTAAGATAATAGACACATAATTACTGATTTACATTTTGTGCATTACATCTCTGCCATAGACTGATATATTCGATAACGTGATTGAGAAACCTCTATTGCTCTTCACGGTTGAACCAAAACGTTTAATCTCGATTTATTGATTATTTCGTATGTGGCTTAATACCAAAACTATTGGCTGCAAATTAATGATGTTGTGCACGGCTTCTCAAACAGATGTCTGCGTCTACATAGGAAGTACACAACTGATTTTGGCCATCGAATCAGACTTCACCTACTTTCTTCTGTGCAGTATTGCCATCTTAATACTAGGACTAATAACATGTTGAAACAGTTATCTCACTGGTTTATGTTCAGATTATTTCTGAGAAAAAAGTATCTACTGGTAAAATTTTCACTCTTTGCAAAATTCACTGGCAATACTAGATTACCACGAAGACATGGGTGTATTACTGGTAAAGCTTAATGATCAGACTATGTGGTCCACCCAAAAATGGGTGACCAAAAATATTTGTATCAGTACTAAAGAAAAATTAATCATGACTCTCTCTCTCTCTCTCTCTCTCTCTCTCTCTCTCTCTCTCTCTCTCTCTCTCTCTCTCTCTATATATATATATATATATATATATATATATATATATATATATATATACATACAATGTCATTATGTCGATTATAGTGGAACAATTGCACAAACTACTTCAAAAGAGTAGTGTATGTCTCCTTAGGTATCATATATTTAATACAAAACCATTTAGCACTGAACATCGATTTAATTAATTATGAGCGGATGTTTCTGTATCGGATATTGGGGCTAGACCGCCAGTCCGATCTCGCCTTTGAATTCATCTGCTGGTGGTAGATGTAGCTGTCTGCACTCCTCGGCAATTATATATATATATATACATATATATATATATATATATATATATATATATATATATATATATATATATATATATATATATATATATATATATATATATACATATATATATATATATATATATATATATATATATATATATATATATATATACATATATATATATATATATATATATATATATATATATATATATATATATATATATACACGCACTCACACACACACATACACACACACACACACACATATATATATATATATATATATATATATATATATATATATATATATATATATATATATATGTGTGTGTGTGTGTGTCTCTCTCTCTCTCTCTCTTTCTGTATGTCTGTCTGTATGTCTGTCTATCTTTAACTGCTGAAAAGACTGGTCAGTGTCAGAATAATATGACTAGGTGGGACAGGATGTCCCATATCTAAACATCACTATTCACAATAAACTTCCACACTGCCTTCATCGTAGCGATAAGAATCAAGCAATTCTTAATTTCCAAAACAATAAACACCGTTCAACTCTCTTTCCATGTGTGACTGGAACCTACGTTAATTATCAGTGGAAAATATATCAATATACTTGTAGCTAGGAATATCTACGCCAAACATGTGACATTAACATCAATACATCACTTGGCGTTCAGTATTAAGGGGTTAGTGTTAGGACTGGTCGGCCTAATGTCAGGTTAATGTGACTGGTGGGATATCATACTACATGTCTTCTGCATAATACCCCAGTGTTAATCATTAGGCAGAAATAGCTAGAAAACCGTTGATTGAGTCGAAAACTTTAGATACAGCGTGAATCATCCTACTGAATAATACATGGGTAAGTAGCATGAGAATGTCTTCTGTATATGTAAAGAAATGTGCGTGGTGTGCAGATGTACTTTAGTACAGAACAAAAAATAATTAACGATTGCAGAGAGACCAACCTAAGAAGACATAAATGAGCGGATATATCAGGTGCAAATTTACATATCATCTGACAATTGTTTTTGCAAAAATGTCAACACTCGGTGGAGTTCACCGTCGATCAAGCAAAATCCACCTGACATCTTATCTATATCTGCTGACTGTATAAAGATATCTCATTACAGGAATATTTATTATTTTAAGTTGGCTACGTCTGTTCATGACCACGCAAATGTTATTCATAGTAACTCTTACAATTTACCACTAAGAATAATGCATAAGTTTTAAGTTATAAATGCCTCCGGATTCAGTTTACTCAGATAACCTTAATCAATTGTTAGACCTTGATTAACTGTTGAAGATCAGGATGATGCCTGTTGCTAAATAGATACTTAATAAAGTGTTATTGTTATAAAGAGGGAGAAAGCAAAAGAACCAGTCTAAGTACGTACAAGAATTCCCTCTGAATGACTAGTACCTATTATCTCTTATAAATACCTTTAATGACTGCAAAAAATATGTTCACTCATATGTTTTGACCGTGCATCACATTATCTGTCAGACTAACACATTTTTCTAATTAATAAACAGTTATTCTGCCTGATCACAAAACAGATATTCTGACGAAACATTACCTATTCGCAGTGGCTAAATCTATTCCGACTAAACGCCTTTTCTAAATATCACCATTTCTGACTGACCATCATCTCTTCCGGTTCACGGACCCTTATTAAGACTGATCAATACTTCTTCGAATGTTCTGATAGCTAGACATTTCGTATGTTACTAGTTCAGACTGACCATCACCTTTTCTGTCTCACTAGTCACTAAAAATAGTCCATTTAGCAACATTATCCCACTACAGTACCAAGATCACCAAGAGTTCCAGCTGCAAATATCTCTTCGAGATAACTAACAAACTAATGTCAAGGAACAAATGTAAAACACTTCCAACTACCGTCTCTCCAGCAGACCTACCGGACCTATTTGAAAATTTCTTCCGTGACAAAGTACAAAACATTAGAGATTCGCTTGACTACACAACTTAAATTGATTCGTCATCATACAGTCATAATACCGAATTTCAGCGACAATCATTAAGAGCATTTGAACCTGTCTCTATTGATTTAGTCTGGACAATCGTGATGAAGAGTGCACGAAAGTCTGGTGAATTTAATCCAATTCCGACAGCACTGCTGTTTGAGTGCGTAGACCCAATATTGCCTTCACTAACTAACTGATGTTATTAATATCTCTCTCTCATCGGGGAATTGCCATCGTAAAGCATCTGCAGAAGAAATCAACACTTGACCATAACGATTTAAAGAACTACTGCCCAGTTTCTAATCACTCATTCATATAAAAGAATCTTAAAAAAAGTTGTTATAACCCAACGTGTATCTCATTTGAATTCAAATAGTCTTTTTAGCAATACAATACTTCACCACCTCCAGCATGTATCTGGCTTTCAGAATATGGCTTCACAGTGGTTCAAGTCCTACTTAGTCAACAGGACACAATACATTCCAGCCAAGATGATCTATTGTTACATCTATTGGATTTAAATTATTTATTTTTAATTGTCAGATCCAAATTTGTCATTTTGGGTTTTAAAATTCATTAATTGGGAGATTATTCTAGAAAAATCTCTATGACCATACTTTATCTGTAAACATGTTTTTGACCTTGGCTTGTTGATATAATTTCTGACCCTGCTTCAGACAGTGTGAATAAGCTTCTAAAATGATTGGCTAAAATCCAGGGACATCTTTTTATTTTTAGTTCTTGGGGGGTAGGAAATGACTGATGTTCTTATCTAGATCTTTCCTTGCACGTGTTTAAATGATCGTACGTTTGCTCTATGACCGTCTATGAACTTCCATAAAATCACGTGATCTCTTCTTTACGTAAAAAAAACAGGTATTTAAATTACTGTTTGGGAGAGAACAATTTAGTAGAATCTGGGCTTTTAAGTTAATAGTTGTGTTTTGAGTTATATTGGAATTTGTGTCAATTCGTTGAAACAAGAGGAATTATTTTAGTTATATGGAAAAGAACATGTACTCATAATTTCATTTGGATGATTATAAAACAAGAACTGCATCACGTGCCATCGTCAGCCATTTAGGATTACATCGTCAAGATTCGAACCTGGAACTATTAGAACATTTATTTATCAGGACTCTTGCAATTCCATTAGTGGATTACTTTTGTGAATTCTATATTGGATTAATGTTGGATTTGATTCTCTAAAACCGTAAGTTTATTTATTTTATGAAAATAATTGTACTTAATAAATTTGTTTGTTAAATTTTACAAGCTTGTTATTTTCACTTCTTTCTGTGTTGCTGCTTACTTGAGCCTAAGCACGTAACACTATGTTGTGCTGTTCCACAGGGGTCTGTTCTTGGACCTGTTTTATTCCATCCATACACTCAGCCGCTCTCACGTGTCATAGATCATCACCCAGTGTCACACCAATTGTACGCTGATGACACCCAAATATACAAGTCTAGCCACCCAATTGAAGTTGATGATACCATCCATGTAGTAGATTGGTGCATTTCTAATGTGAAATCATGGATGACATGTAACAAACTGCAGATGAATGATGATAAAACTGAGGCTATTCTAATCATAACACAAAGAATTTCTCATTTTCATCCTTTATCTATCACCAACACCAACATTAAATTCTCACAGTCAGTACGAAACCTAGGTGTTACTCTAGACAGTATTATCGCATTGCACCAACATGTCATGAACATATGGAAGGCTGCATATCTTAAACTGAGACGCATCCGTTACATTCGCAAATATTTTTCAGTTCATGCCACTAAAACACTTGTGTGTTCATTAGTACTTTCAGGACTGGACTATTGTAGCTCAATTCTGTCTGGTTCTTCATATAATTTACTCCAGAAACTTCAAAACGTTTAAAACACAGCTGCTCGGATCCTCTTTAGAGTACCTCGATCAGAGCAAACCTCACCACTGTTCTGTACCCTTCAATGGCTATCAATTCGATAAAGAATCAAATAGAAAATGTGTTCTCTGTGCTATGTTTCAATGACAGACTCCATTCCAACATACCTATCCGGCATCACCAATCTGTATACACCAGCAAGATACTTACGCTCCTCTTCTGACACTCGTATACTCATTGTATCCACTATGAAAACGAAGTCATAAGGACAACGTTCTTTTGCATACCAGGGTTAGGCGATGTGGAACGAATTGCCCATTGAAATTAGACACAAAGACACAGTAGTCCCTTTAAAGAGCGCTCTTAAAACTCAATGTTTTTCGACTGTAGAACAAACTTAGAGACCTAATAATGTCTTGTATCTTATATGATTAGAGCATGTTTTTGTCTTCCAATTTCATGGTTTTTGTTTTTTGTTTTTCTATAGTGTCATCATATCATTATATATGCTGTAAAGCGCTTAGAGCTTTTGAAGATGAGACGCCATTATGACTGACCAATACCTACTCTGACTGATCGATACTAATTTTTACTGACAAGACCTAATCGGAATGAAAAATGCTTATTGTAACAGTCAATTTTATTTGTATCATATGATGTCGTTTCATAACAGATAACGTGGAATCCAGATGCAGTAGCTTTGTTTAAAGTTGTCAGTTAATAATTATAGATCAATGTATACACACCACATTTCTCAATAGAAATACTGCATATTTTTGTATAATGCTGATTGTTAAATTGCTTGCTTAGTGAGTTTTCTTAACCTCGAATACTTACATTTGACGACTAGTCCATCCAGTTTTCAGATTATTGCATGGCCGTGTAAAATTGGACTCTGATGAATGAGAGCTATGTAATAGCTGTCTTCTCTCGCAAAATGTGTTCTATTCTTACATGGAAAGGGTTTTATGCAAGTAATATGAATAGATTATGGTTATAACAGTAAATTTATCTCGATAATATTTATACTTATGTAATTTATTAAGTTTATAATATTGGTATATGCACATATTTTGTATTCTGCACGAAATCCCACGGTAAAATTGAATTACCTTATATCAGCCAGCAGTTCATCGCTAATTTCCAGAAGAGAGAGTGTTTGGGGAAATTAAAAAGCTACTAAACCTTTGCAGCGTGTAAGGAGTTGAGAAGAGCGAACATCTTGTTACATAAAGCAACACATCATCTGTATCTTTTTTCTCCAAAAACTGAGTTTGTACGTTCTATAAATAAATTTAACTGACTTATGTTTATATGAAGTCTAAGTTCAGCTTTTGCTAAAATGCTCGTCGTCCCCGTTACTGCTATTGTTTATGTTGATAATGTGGTTCTTAGTTTGAACTTGTATTTGGACTTTGCTACATATTACAATCAAGTGAGAGAAAGGATAGAGTTATTTGAAATATGAAACCAATATGCATCATAATTTCCCAAATATATGTTAAATAACCTTATATTCACACACTGACGCAAGACGAACATTCCTTTCCCATGACGACTAATTTTTGGAATATACGTTTTTTTAAAATTAAACGTCTGATTTCAACTTTACCATAAGGGCCTTTCAGGAGACCTTACCTAAATATGGATGGTTACCTAACAATTAGTATTATATGGTTATTGTTTTGACAAGCGCATAATGAATTATGTAAATTAAAATTTCCTGTCCACATTGACCGGGTGCCTTTTTCGAACCCTGACTAAACATCTTTATCCAATAAACTTTGGAGTTTTCCACAGCTGAAATAAAGTTATTACCATCACAGTCTAGAACATCTAGCTGGCTTTAATGTCAAATGTATTGGGTTTCAGTTTGCAAACTGTAGTTGTCGATAAATTAATGACTCGTCTGCTAGTTCTTTAATTTCTAGCAATGTGCAAGTGTGATTCAGTAGCCTGGCTTATAAGTGACACACACAACTGTCTAGACATAATCTACACTCCATATTTTTAAATATTCACATATTGAATTTCATCCATAACTCTATAAGAAACAGTTCACAAAAGAGAATCAATATTGACGTAATGTATTGAAGCAAAAACTGCAATTTATGAAGGTTCATTTATTGATAGATATCGTGTGTTCACTAGCTATGAAATGGGTACAGTTTTGGGACGTTACATGTTTCAATTTTATTAACGACTATGTGATTTATTAATGTATCCTCTGTTTGTAGAATGTAAACTTAAATGGGAACATTTAAACAATTTGTAACTTTATGAAATGATCAGTATGTACCGTAAATATATTAATCCTTCGAAAATACTTGAGTCAATGAATATTCAAACTAATGTACATTTTTAAAAATAAAATGTACATAAAATTTATTTTGGTGGTATATTAAAATTAAAACATGTCAATTGTTTTAATAAAGAAACTTGCAAAATTGGTATTCATACCAAAACTTCTACACTATGTCGTAGTGTTCTTACTGGATCTGACAAACTAATGTCAAGGAACAAATGTACACCACTTCCAACAACCTTCTCTCCACTAGACCTACAAGACCAATTTCCTAATTTCTTCGATGACAAAGTACAAACCATTAGATATTCGCTTGACAACACAATTTCAACTGATTCGTCACCATACAGTTATGATGCAGAATTTCAGCGACAACCGTTAGGAGCATTTGAACCTGTTTATATTGATTTAGTACGGAAAATCGTGATGAAAAGTGCACCAAAGTCTTGTAAACTTGATCCAATTCGGACATCACTGCTGCTTGAGTGCTTAGACCCAATATTGCCTTCACTAACTGATGTTATTAATATCTCTCTCATCAGGGGAATTCCCATCATAAAGCCACTGCTGAAGAAACCAACACTGGACCAAAACGATTTAAAGAACTACCGCCCAGTTTCTAATCTCCCATTCATATCAAAAATCTTAGAAATTGTTGTTCTAACCCAACTTGTATCTCATTTGAATTCAAACAATCTTTTTAGCAATGTACAGTCTGCATATCGCCCTTGCCACAGTACGGAAACTACTTTTCTGAAAGTATTTAGTAACATTCTCTCTGCTTTGGATAGTGGAAAGATTACAGTCCTCACTCTCCTGGATTTATCTGCAGCATTTGACACAATAGACCATGATATATTACTTCACCGTCTCCAGCATGTATTTAGCATTCAGAATATAGCCTTACTTCAAGTCCTACTTAGTCAACAGGACACAAATTATATCTGCAAATGGAATACACTCCAGCCCAGTTGACGTATGTTGTGGTGTTCCACAGGGATCTGTTCTTGGACCTGTTCTCTTCATTTTGTATACTCAGCCGCTCTCAAGTGTCATAGATCATCACCCAGTGTCGCACCAATTGTATGCTGATGACACCTAAACTACAAGTCTAGCCACCCAACTGAAGTTGATGCTACCATCCATGGAGTAGAGAAGTGCATTTCTGATGTGAAATCATGGATGACATGTAACGAGCTGCAGATGAATGATGATAAAACTGAGGCTATTCTGATCACAACACAAAGACTTTCTCATTCACATCCTTTATCTCATACAATAAATATCAGCAACACCAACATTAAATTTTCACAGTCAGTATGAAACCTTGGCGTGACTCTAGATAGTACTCTCACATTGCACCAACATGTCACGAACATATGCAAGGCTGCATATCTTGAATTGAGACGCATCAGTTACATTCGTAAATATCTTTCAGTTGATGCCACTAAAACACTTTCAAGACTGGAATATTGTAACTCAATGTCTGGTTCTTCACAATATTTACTCCAGAAACTTCAAAAAGTTCAGAACACAGCTGCACGGATCATCTTTAGAGTACCTCGATCAGAGCACACCTCACCACTGCTCTGTACCCTACATTGGCTATCAATTCAATACAGAATCAAACACAAAATTTGTTCTCTGTGCTATGTTTCACTGACAGACTCCAGTCCAATATACCTATCCAGTCTCACCCATGTGTATACACCAGCTAGATCCTTACGCTCTTCTTCTGATAATCGTATACTCATTGTTCCCAAGGTGAAAACAAAGTCATATGGACAACGTTCGTTTGCACACCAGGGTACGGCGACGTAGAACGAATTGACCATTGAAATTAGACACAAAGACACAGTGGTCCCTTTTAAGAGTGGTCTTAGACTCACCTGTTTCGACTGCAGGGACAAACTTAGCGACCTAATCATGTTTTGTATCTTATATGTTTTCAGCATGTTTTTATGTTTTCCAATTTCATTGTTTTTGTCATTTGTTGTTCTGTAGTGTAGTCATATCATTATTGATGGTGTAAAGAGCTTAGAGCTTCGAAAGATTAAGCGCTATACAAAGTCCTCATTATTATTATCATTATTATTATTATTATTATTATTATTATTATTATTATTATTATTATCTGCAAAATAATAATGAGTCAGTGTGTTTTAGTTGGTTGTATGTATCATTAACACTAGCAAGGTTATGTTTGACCCTAAATGACACTAACACTCTGTCTGCCGCTATGATTCATCAATGCATATCTAAACGCAAAAGATCATACACTGAAGTTATTATGTTGAAGTTCTAGTCAACATCATGCAAGTGTAAGAAAGATTCAGACACTGGACTTGTTAACAATATTTCGAAAACGTTATATTATTTCAGTGGGGAAACTGCAATGCGTATAAACTAAGAGAGAGAGAGAGAGAGAGAGAGAGAGAGAGAGAGAGAGAGACAGACAGACAGACAGAGACAGACAGACAGAGACAGACAGACAGACAGACAGACATGATTTTAGTGTCTGAAGCAATCATCAATTGCTGCTGTTACGAGATTTCTTGCGATCGACTAATGTTCCTGACTTCACAATAATTTATATACATAATACCATTTCGTGTAAATGAGTAATTGTGGAAACAAAACACTTTAAGGGGTACGACACAATGGTCTAAAACTAAGTAACATAAAAGAACTAAACCCAAAACGTTTTGTAAAATTTATGATGTAATTTATTTCCCAATAACAAAAAAGTAAGCACTGAAAAAGAATTGTTTGACAGCATTGTGAATTAAAATCCCAAAAGAGTTCTAGACGTTGTATCACAGGTTCAAACGTATGGAGTTCAAACTGAAGTTTAGTGGTATTTCAAATAAATTCCACTATTGAATGTGTTTATGTGCCTGTTGTTTAAAACTTGCGATGTGCCAATGGTCTGGTATGTGAATACGTCTTTGGATGTATGACAATAATATAATTCAAAATGTGCTTATCCAAATTTAATATAATTCCAAATTAATGTTTCATTCAGAAGATATTAATGAGTATTTTATAATTCCAGTGAATACTAATCTGAATAAATCAATCCGCCCATATTAAACGCCAACCACAACAATGAGATATTCTACTTCAGGTTTAAAGGCAAGAATGACAAATCCAAATTAAATAAGGTTAATTACGCCTATACTTTACCTTTTTTAAAATTACCGGAACCACACTGTCAAAAAATTGAGACATTTCCATTCTATAAACTTCTAAGGTCAGAATCAAGATTTCATCTTTAACTCAAACCGATGCAAACATGTTTACAGTTAGTAATGATCTACATATTAAATCCAAAACCACAGAGAAATGTTTGTTATATATAAAGCTGTTTACAGAATAATTGCCTATGATCTTTAACATATTTAGAGACATTACGCTGTCTTTATTGCAGAAACAAACGTGCCGAGGGATATAATGTTTGGACAGAAATAGGATGCCTTAAGATACGAATACGAAATAAAAAAACCTTAATAATGAACGACATCGACAAAGACAGTGTCACATTGATAACATAATGTGAAATTTCATGGCCTTAAGATAAATGTTTGATGAAAGTATATGAGGATTTGATTGAAATAATCTTTTCAATATTGTTAATGGTCCACTAGAGTATTATCTAACATCATTCAAACAGACACAGTGAACTAGTATTAAAGAGCAACAGTTGGAAGATATTTGATAAAGAGAGCAAACAGTAGCAGCATTCAAACTGATATTACAGCCTGCATATGTTCCACTTCTCTTATAATGTGCTATTAAATTGGATTCCACTTAATTGCACAAAAGCAATATCGATGATATTAGATTATTATGTCATCATATAAATTTGTTCTAGATGTTAACCAGTTATATTATCTTCAAATAACTTTCTATTTGATGTAATATTGTATCGCTTGACTTATTTTTGTTCATAAACTATATTGTAACATTTTCCCGCAAAGGTATATTTTCGGAGAGTAGTATCATATCCGTTACGCCGATAAGAAATTTCTTTACCATACACTTCCTATTCACTTCCGGTGTTTTGAATTTGAACAAAATATATGGATTACGCATAGAACAAAAAGGCAACCAATCAATAAGTGGATGACGTCAGTAATTCAGAACTTTTCTTTCTAACATCTACACAAAGTAAAGGACCATACATTTACATTGATAAATATTTTAAACATCTTAAAAGGAAACCTTCCAGAACTAAAATGAGTGCAAGCTGGGGGTTTACTCTGCACAAATATCGACCGAGATGTAATAAAGTATTATTATTATTATTAGTAGTAGTATTGGTATTATATTACATGTTTATGCCATAAGAAGTGAAAACAAAAAAAGCTTTGTAAAATGTAACAAATAATTTATATCTCTGGAAAAAACAATGCAAAATTAAAAATAAAGAACTCCCAGTTTTAAGAATCAAATCCAAAAATAACCCTAAAATAATCCACGAACTCAATTTTCAATGTCCTAGTAATGAATTGTTCTAATAAATTCATGATTGCGTCCTGATGAAGGCGATGACATATGTTGTATCCTGTAATGTGCTGTATTTACGGTTAAAAAAAACCCAACCACTCTCGTTTTGTAATATTTAATAATTGTCTTTGTCTAAAAATTCTGTATGTGCACTCAAATATTTCCATAAAAAGAAAAACTCTTTTAGAATTTAAATAATTTGAATAACAACTATAACTCCCAACTGACACAATATACACTTTCCAGTGTAAAGCGAAAGCCACAACTGACGAAATATGAGTATAAACAAAGATTATACAGTAGTTTGAAACGCAGAACAGTTTCCCGGATAAGGTTCAACTTACCAGATCTCTCGAGAAATAGTTACGTCTAAAAGTACCTAGTCCCCGTATTACCTTGACAAAAAACAACCGGTTTACTCTAAGAATAAGATAAAAAAAGTTCTTTACTTCACGAAAATTATTGACAAGTTTAGGGGCACGTATACAATACAACCTCGATCTCTCTCTTATTATTCTCACAAAAAATTAATAAAACAAAAACTTGTTTACGTGGCTGTTACGAATTTTGAATTAAGGTCAGGATCTAGGTTAAACTTAGTTGTTTACTAATGAACGGTTAGGTCAAACAAATTTCTGAAAATTGTCAAATAGCTAATAAACAAAGTTACACTGGTTTTGCATATAATGAAATTAAAAATAAAAAGATTTTGAAACTAACAAACAATTAATTTGATATAAATATAAATTAAATCAGACATACATAAGACTTATTATTATTATTATTATTATTATTATTATTATTATTATTATTATTATTGAGGCATTTTGTGGATACTCTTTTCTAATACTATGTATAACTTAAAATTAACATTCAAAGCAACATATAGATTTAAAAATGTTTGCTATCCGCAGTTGAAGGCGCTGGTTAGGATAATGTCTCCCAATTGGTAAATCTGTCAGTCTGTACACATATTTGGATGCATAACTTTAACTTATTACGGTTTTTCTTTTATACTCAAGCATCATATGTGCTTAAACCATGACAAGATGTAGAAGTCTTAAGATTCCGGATCTGCTAGGTTCAATGCCAAGTTCACTTGGACTGACACTATGACTTACCTTTCCGAACGATAAGTCAAATTTGCTTAGCCTAATTGTCATCAAACTTCATATGTGTAATATACTTTAGCAGGAGTAGCTCTTTATTTACTCAGAGTTTCTCATGATAAAGGTCAAGGTCATTTCAATTTTAAATTTTAATTGTTTTGTCTCATTTCGATAACGCGTGCTTTTACATCCAGTGTTATCAAGCTTCATATGTAGTCTACATATGGGTAGAACTATCTGTATTCTTAATTTCAGCCTAAATCATTGGAGCTTAACTTCTTTCCTCAAGATTCACAATTTATATATTAACCAATATATGCATTGAACTCGAGGAAAGGCAGCCGCCTATTGAGTTAGCTTTCGATAAATCAAAGGTCAAGTGTAATAGTTTAAAATTCAAAATTTATATTATTTTTTATTTGAATTAGTTACAGCCAGTTGGGTTTAATCAGATGGTATTATGTTGGCCAATTTTCAAAAGGATGCGCAATTTTTACGTTTAAATATAGAGAAACTTGTGACATTTGTCACTCGAAAGTATGACTGATTTAGAGTTTATTCTCTGCCATTTACTGACGATTTATATTTTGAAAGACATACATCTGGTTTAATCCAAAATATCTTGAATAATGTGTCTGTAGAGAGATGGCGTCATTAATAAGAGCACTGAAGAATGCAGCTGGAGTAGACAATATCCCAGCTGAACTTATCAAGAATGGTGGGGAATCAGTGATAGAGCTACTAACAAACATTTGCAACAAGATCTGGGAGACAGGTGATTGGTCAACACAGTTTACCGTCACTGATGATAACACTCCACAAAAGAGGAAATCTCCAATTGTGCAAAAACTACTGAACTATCAGTTTAATCAGCCATGCTAGTAAGGTGATGCTGAAGATCATCTTGAACAGACTGAACCCACAAGCAGAAGAAATAATCGCTGAAGAACAGGCAGGGTTCTGGAGTGAAAGAAGCAGAACAGAAGAAATTTTCAATTTTAGGGTTCTGTGTGAAGAGTACTCACATCATGAACAAGACATATATCATCTGTTCATAGATTTCTTAAAGGCTTTTGACAGAGTGTGGCATGAGTCATTGTGGGCCACAACGAAGAAGTACAACATGGGTCAAAAGCTGATTAATACCATCAAGCAGCTGTACGCCAAAGCTATCAGTGTAGTAATTGCTTAAAGTTCTGTAGGGGACTGGTTCAAGACAACAGTTTGAGTACGGCAAGGCTGTCTCCTGTCACCTACGCTTTTCAACATCTACTTAGAGCGTCTCATGAGCGAAGCCCTGGTTAACCACTGTGCTACAGTCAGCATTGGAAGGCATAACGGCACCAGCTTACGCTTTGCAGACGACATTGATGGGCTGGGAGGCAGTGAAGAGAAGCTTGCCACCTTAGTGGAGAACCTGGATGAAACATCTTCCAGATTTAACATAGGGATAAGCGCCTAGAAGACAAAGCTTATGACAAATAGTAGCACAACAAATCTCAGCTAAGATTAAAGTCAGAGGACATGAACTGGAAAGAGGGGGCCTGTTCAAATATCTTGGTTCCATAATCACCGAAGAGTGATAAAGAGCAAACATTTTGTCACGAGCAGCTATGTCAAAGCTAAGACACATCTGGAGAGACATGAATATATGAAAACTAAACTCAGACTATTGAGAGCACTAGTTATCTCAGTCGTTTTGTATTTTATGTAAGACCTGGAATCTGACACTAAAATTACATATAGTGATTGTCTAGCGAATCATCAGTCTCATCTTTCTCCATTTGTTTCAAAGTAGTTATTGTGACATCCTAAATATAATAATGTCATTTATTTAACGCAGATTATCAGCTTCTTGGTTGAGCTCACTTACGTTTTGCAAGTACGCAAGTGTAATGCATACAATGCAGTCGTAGCATAAAAATCTTCTATTTTTCATTCAATATCTGTAATGCTAATATTGACTCTGTTTATAGCATTTATTCGTAGTAGTTATAAAGTGTAATCCCTCCCTTTGCTATGTTATAAAATCCATCTAAAATCATAAGAGTGTTTCTTTCATTCGCTATCGTCAATCCATAATTCGTTGTATCCAACATCGCGACCTTAATCCTATCTGAAACGTTATACATTTTCAGGTCAATGCAATCAAATATAGCTAAATGTGCCCAAACGAAGATTTTTAAACGAATTAGATTCTTTTAACTACATTTGATATTTCAAATTTTCTGATTTACAGAAATGATACAATTCGCGACGAAGGGTTCAATATATATTGTGTTTTAGTATTACATTTTGGCCACATTTTAAATATTGCAAAACCTAATTATCCAATATAATTTCCATGTAAATATAATTAATTATGTTTTTAGATACTCTATTTAGATAGCATATTTTTCTACATTGTTTATCAACAGTATTAAGGCTTTCCTTTCGAAACTTAAAACAGATAACAATTAAAAGACAATTATATCAAGACTATCCATTTCTATTGTATCGTTCACAATTGTCTTACTCAGTTCGTAACAATAATTATAGAATTCATGTTTTCTACTGGCTTCGCGGTAATTTCGTTGAGCATTGTTTTGTTGCACTTTTCTATTTTTGATCGATTATCAATATTTTGATTTTCAATGTTAAAAGCTTTTCTGCAAGTAGGTAGGTGTAATGCATACAATGCAGTCGTAGCATGAAAATCTTCTATTTTTCATTCAATATCTGTAATGTTAATATTGACTCTGTTTATAGCATTTATTCGTAGTAGTTATAAAGTTTAAATCCGCCTTTTTCTATGTTGCAAACTCCATCTAAAAACATAAGTGTTCCTTTCATTCGCTATCTTCAATTCATAATTCGTTCATTCCAGCATCGCGAATTTTATCCTATCTGTAACTTTATACATTTTCAGGTAAATGCAATAAAATTATAACTAAATATTCCCGTTTATCTTATACGGAGATGTTGAAACAAATTCGATACTTTTAACTACATTTAATGACGCTCACGTGCAATTTTCTGAGTTACAGATAGGATACAATTCACGATAATTTGTTAAAAGACTTCATAACAATAATTATATAAGTCCTGTTTTCTATTGGCTTCGCCTAAATTTCGTTGAGTGTTATTTTGCCGCCCTTTTCTGTTTTTGTTCGCTTTTCATTATTTGATTTTATATGTTAAAAGCTTTCTTAGGTATCTAATTGTCATTGTTTCATTCAGTAAATATATCAATTTCCCCACGACGTAATCCGTTACAGATTATTCCATTTTTTAGCACATCTTCAGTACTCTTCAGTGGAAATTAAAATATATACGAATATCTCATCACGGCATGTATTTAACTCAGAAAGCCTTTCAAATAGTATCAAGTAACGTTGCACCACAGTAACTAAAGATCAGAGACTATAAATCATGTAACTTCTTGCAATGCGAACGTTTCTTTTCACTTGCCCTCTAAGGTAACTCTGTGAGGATGTTTAATCTTGTGTAATTTTACTTTTCAGGTGATTTCTGAACCTTATAATCTTAACCTAATTAGTAACAATTTGTTGGACTTTATTTGTAGTGATTATATCTTCTTTGTTGTGTTCATTCTTTATTGATTGCTTAAAATTAATACTTTAAAGTTATCAAGCTAGCTCCACTTATAAAATTAGGCAATGAAAACTTTAAAGTTCAAGCCAAGTAGAATACTCTAATTATGTTTGTTGACAAGTAATCTTCTTTCAGCTCTGTATGTAATTTAAATTGTCTATACTTATTAAAGATACAATTTTTTAAAAGTATTTTCATCTGACAAATTCATTTACATATAGCTGATCTCACACTTACATTGTTGTTATGTTTTCAAGAATTCTTTAAAATTAATTTTATCCAACTTCCAGTTTATTACGTTTTTACCGGTTATTTCCTTATACGCACCATTTTCTAGGTGAAATTGTATTTCCTCTTTGTATTTATAATCGCTTTGCTTTCTTTTCTCTGTCGTTAGTAGCTTCGCATGTATCTTTGCTCCGGTAACAAGTCATTTCGCTTTGAATATTTATTATTACTTATATAGTTAAATAGTGAAGCATTACAGAAGTTGGTTGTTGGTGGAAAGGAATTTAATTATTTATGTATAGTTTCATGTTTTCACGTCTATACACACTGATAAAATAGTATTGCTTATTAGTTTGCGGAAATACGAATGTTGCCTAACGTTGACATGTGGTATATCTTTGGCATGATTAAGTTTTGTGTTTCAAGAAAGACAAAAGAACCGTCATTTAGACTCGAAAATGACGTCAGAATCGTCAGAATCTGTACATATAGTATGTCGATCCACGCAAAACATCCTATCTTCTGGACAACGTTAACCACTGCAAGTGTTAGGGTGCAAATATGTGCAGATTAATGCGTATCTTGATTATTGTGAAAGAATTCTCGTATGATAGGGATGTTCCCCTTTGTTGTTCTGCAATGGAAAATACGATCATACATATGTAGTAATATGTAAATGTCATTTTCTTGAAGTGTTAAAATTTTAATAAAATAAATACAAAACAGATGGCCAATATTCATTATGATAACTTGTTGTAGCTTGGTATGTGTGGTTTCTTACCTTTGTTTTCATTTTATGATTTCGGATCGAGGAAACCAAGTGAACCGATACTTCAATGTGTATTGTCCAATTGTTTGCACGTGCTAGTGTAATATTGAATGTTTCCCCCTTCATTATTTTTAAAAATAGAGACTGATTGATTTCTGCATACAAAAACAGATGTTATGCATTGATCATATAATGCAACAGCAAAAAAGATCACAACTCCCTGTCCCAGGTCTTTTAATTCGTTTAAAACAGATTTACTATAAGGTATACAACAGACAATATTTTTTTATTATTCGGTGACAAAACTAGTACTTAATATCTATAAGAAATTCTCACAATGTTTTATAGAAGTCACAATTCTTTTTAAAAGAACTTTCTATGAATATAGAACGGATTTGAATTTAGATTTAAATAAATCACATGTTGTCCATACTATCATCAGGTCAAAGAACAAAAAAGAAATGTAACGATTGTATATCTGGACTGTCAAAATATTTGGCAAGAGCACCAACATTTTTAAGATAATAGACATAATTACTGACTTACATTTTGTGCATTACATCTCTGCCATAGACTGATATAGTCGCTAAGCTGATTGAGAAACCTTTATTGCTCTTCACGGTTGAACCAAAACGTTTAATCTCGATTTATTGATTATTTCGTATGTGGCTTAATACCAAAACTATTGGCTGCAAATTAATGATGTTGTGCACGGCTTCTCAAACAGATGTCTGCGTCTACATAGGAAGAACACAACTGATTTGGCCATCGAATCAGACTTCACCTACTTTCTTCTGTGCAGTATTGCCATCTTAATACTAGGACTAATAACATGTTGAAACAGTTATCTCACTGGTTTATGTTCAGATTATTTCTGAGAGAAAAGTATCTACTGGTAAAATTTTCACTCTTTGCAAAATTCACTGCCAATACTAGATTACCATGAAGACATGGGTGTATTACTGGTTCAAACTTAATGAACAGACTATGTGGTTTCACCAAAAAAGGGGTGTCCAAAAATAGTTGTATCAGTACTAGAGAAAAATGAGGGACATATCACCTTTATATTCAATTTTAAAAAAGGCTAAATAAGCTTACTCTTCATCTATTTTAAAATTACCATCTTCCGGAAATACCCTGTCAAAACTTTGAGAAATTTTCATTCTTGAAAATTCTAAGGTCTGGACGAAGACTGTATCTTTAACTCAAACCAATGTAAACATCTTTACTATTAATAATGAGCTACTTATTTATCCCACAATCACAGAGAAATGATAGCTATATAAAGCTGTTTACAGCATATTTTGTCTATGATAATTTACATTATTAACATGATATATATATATATATATATATATATATATATATATATATATATATATATATATATATATATATATATATAACATCATTGCCAATAGTCAACAAACAATATAAATTAAATAATTAAATATTCACTGTGATAACCAAAGAAAGGATCGATTGGCTTAATTGAACAGATACCTGCCCCATGAATTCACTTCCTTGTCCTTATAGAGAAACATCCTTATATTGTCAGGTAGATATGACGAACACCACGATTTGTTCTAAACAATGTTAGAGGGACTGAAATAATCATGATTATGTTGCGTTTGTTCTGTTTTAGGATAAAAATATCATTCGGGAAAAATAATTTAGGATTCAAAGAAAGAATAGTGTTGAATAAAATATTGTATTACTTTCATGTTTAATGTTTGTTTGTTATCTTGTGTTTTTATTTCCTGTGTGTGTGTGTGTGTGTGTGTGTGTGTGTGTGTGTGTGATAATTGCATGTTCAAATGTCATGATGTAAAGGTAACTGAAATACTAAATACAAATATGTAGCAACAAGATATTTGATCCCATGAGAACCACAATAACAAAAGACTAAGTCCATATGTAATGATTAAAATGTTGAAATTTATACATCATAAACCATAAATGTGATATAATGTGGCACAATAGACTGACAGTAGATTAGGTAACACAATGTGCAACAGTAAACGCGAGAAAGAGCGATTGCCTCATTACTTACCGTAGACTTTCCTAAGTACACGCTTAAAGCCTCTGTCCCAGAAAGTGCGAGACCTGATGAACGGGAATCGCAAACATGCCAGCACCAGCAGGAGGGAGCAAATGGCCACGCTCAGAATTCCCGTTATAGCCCAAGCCACAGCCAGAGAACCTGCTGCCGAGATAGAAAAGCAGAATTTAGTTTATAGTTTTATGACAGTCATTTAATGCTAGGATGTTATTTCTGATGATTTTTTCCCATCTCATTGTTTGGCATGTTAGGCTGAAATGACAGTACTATTTTTGATATCCATTATAATTTCAATATTATTTGACAGTGAAATGGACATGCAACATGCAAGTATATTAAACTAACTTCCATGCAATCGAAACGAAACCAAATAATCCTATATAAATGTAAGATGACGACAACCAATATTTTTGACGTAGCTAAAGCTTATAATGTTTTGTTTTTTTTTCATTAGAAACGCATGTATGAACGAATTCATCACAGTACTCAATTGGCAATTGTATCAAATGTATAGTATATTATGCTAGTTTGAATACAGAAATAACGCTCTCATTTGACTTATGAGTGTCCTCTTTATAAAGCTTAATCTGTGATAGACAGGTATGTTGTGTTCTTTTATTTCTTGAAGACAAAGAGTACTTCTTCATTTAACTGTCTTTCTCAGCTCGAAAACAAAATGTTGACTATACTATGCTAAAGGTCTATCCAGCATGCAGGGTGTAAAGTGAACAGCGTGCATATCGATACTGGATGGTTTTATATTCCGTTTTAAATACAATATAGAGTCACTATACTAGATGAATGGTACTAACGGTACAACCAATGCAAAGAAAACAGTGTCTCGAAGAAGAATTTATTTTAATGATGGCATCAAATTATCTTTCTGCCAACTGTGTAAGAAGATGGTGGGGATTGGGTGTTGATTGGCGGAATTGTGCATAGCTGCATTTTAAAAACAAATGTGTACTAACAACATAATACTTTATTTAAAAATAATTCAAATATCATCTATAAGTCAGATATAGGCAGTGTCTGTGTCGATACATCGAAATGTGCTTGACTGACAGAATGGGCACACCTTAGTAATATACATACATTTTCATTACGAATATTAGCAGCAAAACATTACTGTGAGGGTGGCATGGACCTATTCAAACAATGCAAAGTCGAAAATAAATGCTAACTTAAGAGAGCGGATTAAGTAGTTCTTTGCAGTGACAACAGTTCCACCTCTGCGAAAGTTTCTTGGGGAAATCACTACATGCAGAACGTACATGAATATAGAAGTCATACATGTACCTTGTGACAGAATCTCTTTTAGTTTCAGATAGATGTACCTCAGACCTTGATGCATGTGTGACCATATAACTTGATGTGTACTTTCACCTTTATGGGTCAGATTCCATAAAAATGAAATTGTGGCGGCAAATATCTACTTTTATTGCAAAACTGGCTTTGTTAAGTAATTCAACCATATACTTGCGAAGTATTGTAGCCTCGGCATTCTGCATAATTTCTTGTTGGTTCATTCTTCACATGTTTAATTAAAATCGTAAAACCAGGGAACCGTGTTTAATTTGAACTGATTCCTTTAACGGGAACAACAGAAATACTTATGTTTCGTTAAATTCACAGGCGTACTCTCTTGTTAATTTACCTTTTGTATTCATGAATTTGCATGTTTACGGTAAATAACATGAGACATGCGAAAGTGAAAAGAGAAAACGACAAGACAAGAGAACAAATCAAACCAGTTACTTGCACAAGGTAAGTTACTTTGTGGTTGCATGATATATGAGAAACAAACGTTCACATTGCCGTTATGTGTATTGGGCAACTTCTTTTAAGAAAGCAAATCCACGGTGAACATAACGTAGAAGTATCTCAAGCGCAAGTGCGTGTGTGTTCTTCAAGGTTTATTCGCTACAATTTATTTTTATTACATCTTTCTTCAGATAAGAGACATTAATTTGTCATATTGCTCAAATGATGAAAGACCCAAAGTCATATTGAGCGGGCATTAACTCATTTGTGCCATGACATTCATTGAAACTCTTTAGAGTAAACGCCTTATCCACGGCCAAATTTAACAGTTACCAGCTTCATCCTCTTTTACGTAATCGTCGTAAAATGGCGATTATGGCGTCACTGAAGCGAACCAAAACTTAATACCATTCGCATTATACACCAATTGAGAGTTCACAAATTATTTGAAGATAAAGAAAACGTGATCAAAAAGAAAACAATCCGTCATGTATTATAACGTTAGAGGGAAAAAAAGAAGAAAACATGAACATGTCATGTGGTGTTTACCTGCTTATTTTGTCCACAATGATGTTTTCGATTCCGCGTTGTCAATTTCGTCATCATCACAAACCTTTTGATCATCTTTAATTGATCACACCAGGTAAACAGTCTTTTAATTACCAACGATGAGAAAATATATATTCATTTTAGCAGTTTTATTAGCAAAATGTAAGGAAAAACCAGGCAAAAAAATGTATTTGATATTGAAAAACATACAAATTTGCAAACGGTTAAATTTAAAGCATAACACGACAAAACAGAATTTATGGAGCCAGCATTTGATTTTAAAACAGCACAGACTGATACAGTTTATGAAGGAGTTGCCTTTGAGCTAGTCATAGAAAGTACAATTGCATACAAATTTGAAATAAATCCAAAACTTTTAAGTTGTTTGAGAAATTTTAAGAAAAAAGGTAAATTGTTGAAATAAAAGTACCTTCTTTAGACGACCAAATTCATTTTCAAATTATCTAATAAGTAACAGTTAAATAAATTCCCACTGAAAAGGGAATAATAACTTTCGAAGAAAAATTACAATGACATTCATTCTAGCAATGGAAGGGTGATAACATCAACCGGACAAAGCTATTACAAAGTGATAACAAGTAAATATTAAATTACAAAGGAGTTCGAAAACTGGTACTTAAACAGATATATCAAATGTTTGTAAATACTAGAGCTAAGAAAATGGTCGAATTATTTAAAGTGACACATTATTAGCTGAATTTTATTTCCCAACAGTTTTTACATTGAACATAACAAATACTACTGAGAATTGAATCTTCCACATTATTTTGCCACCTGAGCTAGGTTGTTACTATCAGCCAAAACTACAATAAATAGGAGTACTTGTTTCCGTAGTATTGATTCATTCGTGCCTTTAATTAATTACACTTGCTACAATCGTTACAGTAGAAGCTACATTTCATACATTAAAGTCACATATGGAAATATTCTAAACACTACTGACTCATCTAGGTCATGAAACTTGCTATATTTATTGATTCGGGTATTTTCTTTTTTTCTTTTTATTTCATTATAGGACGACAGTTAATCAGTTTATACGTGTATCAAACATATATTGATGGAACATTTTATAAAATCATCTGCTTTGTGTACCACATTGCATTTCAAATTATTGTTCATTACTTGTGAGTAACATTGTAAATCTTCTTGAAACTATCATATATTCTGATTTAGGTTATAGTTGATCTATATTAGTTTTCTTTCTGAATAAATGGAAAACGTGCCACTTATAAGCAAGATGAAAGAGGTTTCAAAAGCTACAAGGTAACTATACAAAGGCAAATACATTTATGTAGAGCTGAACTTGGACTACAATATGGAGAATATTCACAGAAATGAAAGTTTAAATTTGATTTAGAAAACTTACAATAAACGACAACAAAGCAGGACGTTTAAAGAAATAAAATGTATATGAAGAAATACAAGAAGCATGCTAGGTGAGCGCTGGAAACGTAAAGTAGAATGATAAGAGGCCCAAATTTAAAGCGTTAAATCGAAAACTTAAATCAGAATCAACGTCGAAACTGTTCAGTGTTCTGTGTATGGATTTATTTCAAAGATAGCTAAACTTCAATAAACTCGATTGGGTCAGCCATGAAGATTTAGATGTGGATGATGTCAAATAATGACGATAATTTCTTCCAATACGGTTTTAAACAACACGTACGTAAAGAAACTTTCACTATCTTACGCAAGCAGTGGTAATGTATTATCCTGGAGACTAACTTTATTTGTATTATGAGAGTCTTAATGACAGGCCTTTGCATCGTTTCTTTATTTTTTGTTGTTGTTGTCTGCCGTGTTTAATAATACGGATTTCACTGACTGAGTGTACTGGTACAAGTATAAAAGAATATGTCAATTTTGTATCAGATTTATCAAAAACACAGCAAGTATTATTTTCAGTAGTCTCAAATTCCTTTTTTCTTTGATGTTTTACGAATTGTTATGCCATAATGTTAGAGAACTTGTATTCAATGCAAATAGAGACATACTGATCTTAAATAATTATAATCCAGTGAAACATACAATCTCATTTGTAGTTAGATGATTATCTTCCAGTTGAGTCAGAAAACAAAGATGTCGCTCAGAATAATCTTCGTAATCAATGATGTTACATTGTACATTACAAAATCGAACAATGATTTCAAACTTTTAATTACACAGGCATTTGTAAAGATTTCAAATGTCTTCTTGATTTATTTCTCATTAATCTTACTCAACTGACTAATCAATCGAAATGTTTCTCCTTAAGTATTTGTACGTTCCACGTGCAATACTAATATACAACTGCTGCAGTGTACTGTTCGAGTTCGGAAGAAATCGAGTTATTGTAACGTTTACCTTTGATAAATTGTGACTTCTTGTCATACTGTGCCATGCGCCTATCTTTGATATTTAAACATAAAATAATGACCAAGAGATAAGGGTGATTTAGTTAATGATATTGAAGGTTTGATTTTGAAGATATTTTATATGGATGATGACGTAGAAACACAAGCGCAAATGAAAACGGATAAGACTGTAAATCAGTCGTGCTATCTGTTTTACATGACATTTTAAAATTACATCCGGTAGTTTTGGAACACCTATCACTAAGACTTATTGATTATTCAGGGAAGAAAGAAATTATATGAAAGAAGTACAATACTATTTAAAAAGAATTGGCTAAAAACAAAATCCAGATTTATCAATTAGGGAGGAAACAAATCGTAAAATAGATAAATATCAATGAAATAACAACAAGAACTATATGAGATAAAAGCGTGAACGTGTCTTTTAATTGAGTGTAACCTACTGAGGCATCTAGTTATGATTATATCGAAGAGACACGGCTTAATGTTGCAGAAAGACAACCACCTGAGTAAACACAACATATAAATCGACAGCTTAGAAATGAAACAAGATAATTGAAACTGAAATAGATTAATTATTTTGTGCCAGAAAAAAGTACAACATTCACTCGTTCATGATAAACATACTAAAAGGAACAACTACGACAAAACATAATC